>JAHBMJ010000220.1:0-32500 GCA_018398765.1 Chromera velia | reverse complement strand
TTTCCCTCTTCGCTTGTGAGAGCAGGTCCGTGTTTCCAGAAGAGCTCCTGCAAGAATCGCTTGCGAGGTCGAGGGAACAAATGGAGGCGCTGCGAAAAAGGAAACTGGAGGAAATGATGGGGAAGAAGGGGGCAATCAACTACAAAGATCTGGAAGACAGAGAAAGGGAGGCGGAGAAAAAGAGGAAGGAGGCAGGGGGAGAAAAAGGTGAGTCTAAGAGTTCTCGTCTGCCTGTGTCGAGATCTCTTTGACGTATCGACTGGAATAGGAACGCGTTCTTTACATCCGAATAGTTTCTTCTTTCCTGTTGTGCCTTCCTCGCGCTCTCTCCGTCTGCGTTCTTCATGCTGTTTCAGGCCCCTTCTCTGTTGAATTTCCTCTCCCGACGTTTTTGTGAAAAAACAAATCTGCTTTTCACGCACTCTCACACACGCGCTTCGGTCATCCCTCTAATCCTTGTCATGAATCGTCTTGTGTCTGTTTTTTTTTTGTCCGTGCCTTGCTTTGAATCCATGCAGCTCTCTCGGATGCCGACCTCTTTGCCAGCGATGACGACGACGGTGAGTTTGGAGACGGGGACTACGCTTTCAATCACTACGACCATCTCGAGAGAGACGACGACTCCGACCCAGGAGGAGACGGGGGCGGTGACCACGATGTGTATTAGTCCATGATGATGTGACATAGAATGGTGCTCACAAAATGCAAATGAACTCAAAAATTTTAATAATATAGATCTGTGATTTAGACAGTAAAAACTAATTTAACCCTCAATCATCATCATATAGCTAAAAATCGTATTCATAAATTATATATGATAAATATTAAATGAAACAAATGATAAATTTATATAGGAGTTAATAATTAAGCTTCATTTTAAAACTTAAACAAAACCAGATTAAAATTTTTATTAAATTCTAGACTATCGATTCTCTAAAATTTTAATTCTAAGAATATCTAAGAAAAATAAAAAAATGATATTGATTTAGCACTCGATCCAGTTTGCATTTCATACAGTCTCAAAAAAAATATTACCGCACTGTGTAGTATCTGGAACATATAATTTTATTTATGTCCGGAGGATTGGCCTCCCGCCCCAATGCCGAATGTCCGACGTGCAGCTCCCAAGGAAAGCGTCTAGACACATCAGACCTCCCTAGCCGGCCTGCACAGGTCAAGCCTGTGCCGTAAACAGTTTACAATTGAAGAAAAAGCACACGCGGCATCATTTTTCTTTTATCTGAATGGCTTTCTCGTTCCGATCTGAGGCCATCTGGCAGAGGGGCAAAAGGCTACCAAAAGTGAAATGACTTTTAGTGCTGAAACGCAAGAGTGAAAAGGGGAAAAAGAATTGAGAGAAGAGATTAAGACCAAGTAAGAGAGAGAACACGTTTATTTCATACTTTTCAGAGTAACCAAGAACGTTTCTTTTCCCGAGACGCATAAAGGGGAACGGTAAAGCCCTCTCTCTTCTTATAGGTTGCTTTTTGTCGTTCTGTCTAACTCAGAAAGATAAAATAACACTGTCAAGGAGAGTATCAAGAAAGGAAACTTCAACTAGAGCGAGAAAAAAGAACGAAGAATTGAGACTAAGTGAGAAAAACAGAGAAGTACTCTTCTGTTTTCTTTCACACTTTTCTGAGTAACTGAGAACATTCTTTTCCCAAGACGCACAGAGGGGAATGGAAGACCCTCTCTCTTCTTGTGGATTGCTTCCTGTTGTTCTGTCCAACTCAAAAAGGGTGAGGTGACAGAAAAAGTTGCAGAAAAGAAACTTTCAAACAGAGAAGAAAAAGGAAAGGGAAATCGAGAGTTCACTTCTCTTTTCTTTCACACTTTCCAGAGTCACCATGAACGTTCTTTTCCCGAGACACACAGATGGGAATGGAAAACCCTCTCTCTTCTTATGGGTTGCTTCTTATCGTTCTGTCTGACTAATAGAGGTGAAGTGATAGAAGGAGTGACAAGAAAGACAGGTTTCACACTCTAAGTCTAAAAAAGGAAAAAAAAAAGAAAGAAGATAGAGACTGAATGAGAAGAAAAAGAAATTCACCATCGATTGATGAACAAACCGTCTGAGAAGCATGCAGAGTCACTGTGACACAAAAACTTTGACCCACGGCTTCAACCACACGCAACCATAGTGTCACCCTTCTTTGACACTGCATACCTCCAGTAAAGGCGCGTTGCTTATGCTTTCACCCTTTCCGGCATGACGTCTTGTTCGGCAATGTGGCAGAGCAGACGAAGCAAATCATCTTAGAGGCTTTCTTTGGGGTCTTTATCCAATGCATCCTCCACCATCTGGTTGGGGAGCGCTGCGAGTGCGTCTAGTGCCCCTTTGATCAGCTGAGCAAGTCGAACGTCTCTCTGCACATCCGTTCGATCCCTGTCTTGGCTAATTGTCTTGATGGGCCCATCGATGCAGAGACAGTCAACTGCAAAGTTCACCACTTGCTCGTTAACAAGCTCCTGCTTCCTTGCTTTAGTTGCTATCTCGACTCTCTTCAAGAAGTCCAGCGCTTCTACACTATCTATCTCCTTCTTTGTGCCATTCATAGCGTGTCCCGCCCACTCTCTGTCGCATTTCGCTCTGTGAGTCTTCTAGTGAACCTTCTGACATGCAACGCTACAATAAGTTGCAACTTTGCACTGGCTGCACCTCTTTTCCGCCTAGCTTTCCCACACTGTTGTCTTTGCATTGCCAGCATTGCAGGGTAGCCGGCGCTGCAGAAGTGTTGCGAGATGCAAAGGTCGGTTCCGCTATCAAAGAAGACGTGCTAGAAGACGTGAGGCTTGAGACGGCTGCGCGTGGAACGATCGAGTCACGGTCTACGGGTTTAGAGATGGGGACAGTCTCGTATATAGGCGGAAAGACGGAGTCTTTATCTGGAGATGTGGGGACCGGATGGCTTCCTGCAGTTAGAACTGTCACAACAGGGTGACTGTCTTGTTCTGCACTTGCAGGTTGACCTGGACTGGGTGTCTTGCGCAAGACCTCGCTGTGCACCGTGACATTACAGTTGGGGGGAGGAGAGACGTGAAGGTGGTTCACTTGGTGGGACAGTCTCGTGGAAAGCACACGCAACTGAGCATCTGCTGTGGCGTTGCTTCCAAAGCCTCTGGCCTTGTTAAGAGCCTGGTGGAAAGGCCTTGGACAATATGGATACCATGGACAAGCTGTGGCTGATAGGTTGCTGGAAGGACGCGACGAGGGGAAGTATTCGTTTCTACCATTTCCCTCTCCTTGAAGGCTTAGCGTGTGGAGCCACTGCAATCTCGACCAGCACTTGCCTCTTCTGGTTGACTTGCGAAAGGAAACGCTACTAGGCTTGCCCGTCTCTTGAAGGTTCATTCCGGAGCTGCATTCTTACAAGTTTGTCTCTTCATCCTTGGAGACGGAAACACTGGAGACGGAAAAAAGTGTTCTCTGAATGTGTTGCAGAGAGCTGATGATTTCCGCGACCTGCACTGGAAGATCAGTCATAGATACCACAAGCAGAGACTGGGATTGCTTGAGTGCTTGCTTTGTGATGCTTAGCGCCGTTTGAAGACCACTGTATGGCTCTTATGTCTGAGTTAAAGTAACATGACTCATTATACTTTCAGATCAGTCGTTCTCTGTCAATACTGCACGATCTTCTCTCGCGAGTCAAGCAACAAACTTCTGTGTTCATGCTGGCTACAACGAGAACGGCTCGCTCACGGAAAACGGCTTGCTCGGGGAAAAGGCTTTACCGTGGCAGTGTCACAATGATTAATAATTTTGTAAAAGACTAAAAATTATAAGGGGGAAATCTACTTCGACTCTTCGAATTGCTTTAGAATCGATCGAGCGTTTAAATCTGGGCCGGGACAGATAGATATAGCGGGATGAAGTTAGGCATAGCAAGCTTAAGCAGCAACTGAGAGAGGCAGGGGTTTCAGAGCAGCTAAACCGATGGGCCTTGTCATCGCTCGAGAAAGTAAGAGCAAGAGTAAAAGGGACAGGAAAGTGGTATCCAGAACAGATAGGGACGAAACAAAGGGGGTCCAGTGGGCCCCCTTTTTTCAAAAGATACGTACACGACCTGTCAGAGAGAGTAAGAAAGGAAGGGAGGGCTGGGAGAAGGAGAATAGGAAAACAGGGAGAAAGACTGAAAGTACCGGTCGGAGAGGATGGGAGGTAGATAGATTTTTTCTCCATATTATTTGTAAACGATACGACTTTGCTCAATGCAACAAACAGAGAATTGAACAAACTGCTAGAGGGATTGAGGAAGTACACAGAGCCGCTCCGTCTCCTCTTTTCTGACAAATCGAGAGTACTGAGGTTTGGAAGGCAAAGGCAGACAGAAGAGATCAGAATCTATGGGGCAGCACTCCTAGGTAGAACCCTCGTACCGTACATGTTTATACTGTAATTGAAGATGATATAACATAGGTTCTAATAGGTTCTAACACTGTTTTTTGCTTTTTTAGACTCGTTAGTATAAGGTTCTTTCACATTCTTAAAGGTTCTTTAAAGAAGAATCAAGTCTATGTTGCGTCAAAGTGGTGTCTCCATCATTTGGTTCTTACTCTCTAGAGAAACCGCTAGAATCTAGGTTCTAGAAACCTAGATAAAAACCTATAAGAACCATGAAGAACCCTCCCCCTAAAGCTTCAAAAAGACTAAAAAGCTAATTTAGATGATTAAAATGATCCAAACAAAAAAGACAGATGCTTACATATGCTAAAATTGACCATCAAAATCATAAAACTCAGCTGTCAACTCGCTTTTTCTTCTCTTCAAACAGACTTACAAGACAAGCAAGCTCTTCATCTTTCATGAAGACGGTTTCATTCATTTTATGCGCATGCTGAATATAAAAAAACATAGAAGAAAGTGGGACGTTATCGACGTGAATCTTTTTAAGCTTCCTGTTTTGGCTTAACTGCCAAAGGAGAGAGAAAGCGCACATGTCGGCTAAGTTGGTCGAAGCCTTGTCGGACTCAGGATATGTATACACAGCAATCCAGTACAGTTCATCTAGGTCCCTTTCTTCATGTTCGACGTATGCAATCGCTCGCAACTCTGAGGGCTCAAAAGCTTTCTTCTTGTCATTCCATGATAAAATGTTCACCACCTTGGAAACGTACCAACTCAGTTTTCTCTCCAAGCCTTCACCCTTATCATACTGGCACACCACGAGTTGTCCTACCATAATAGAATACTCGCCTTTCCGAATCAATGCCTGACTGTGGGACTTCGTACGCACTCTCACCCCCCGATCGTTTGGCAACTTTTCTTGATACAAAAGAGCACAAACCGCACTCAACCACATTCTAATAGACCACATTATACCGTGGTTTGGTACTTCAAAGAAGACAATCCCTGTCACCCCCCCTTACTTCTCTTCAGGTGTTGTCACCGCTCGTGTAAAGACAGAAAGGGACTGTTCTTGTGCTGCGTCTTCTGTTTGAATCTGCTCCTGCAAACTTTCGAGTTTTTCTCCCTCTGGTGTGTCATCCAACTTAATGGGGATCTCTACATCTATCCCACCTACTCGTCATCTTCAATGTCCCCCCCTTTTTCCAACGTTTTCCCTCTACCTCTCACAGTCCTTTTCCAATGTTTTCCAGTCGGATTGGTGAACAAACTTTTAAATATTTTCATTGTGTTCAATGTTTCATAACTGGTTTTGGACGGGTTTTTTGGGGTTCTTAGAGGGTCAGACTCTAGGTCAGACTGAAAAGGCTAGAACCTAGGTTCTAGGAACCTAAGAACCTAGAGGTGGAGACGTATAGTTTTTAAGCTCGAACCGAGTAAAAACCTTCAACTAATACTCTAAAAGTGTCATTGTTTTATTTTTTAGAACTTCTTTTGCTTATAAAATAAGTTTGGAGTTTATTTTAAATGTTTTAGAGCTTAGATTGCTACTATAAAGTCGTTCGATAACCACATCTATATTTCCGAGTGCCTCCCTGTAGGATCAGAATAGGCAGCATGGTACTGAAAGAAGAGAAAGCACAGCCATTTTTGGGTCTGGTTCTTCCCTCAAACTGCGACTTCGATGTAATGATGGCAGACAGAGCAGTGAGAGCAGAGAGATGCGTGTAAAGATTGATAGAGGGCCAGCTGTGCCGCCGGCAGAATGTTTTCATTTGTTTAATCAGACGTGCAGTGTGGATGTATGAATGTGAGATACACCCATGCACAGACAGGACCTGTGCAGAATTCGACGAAAAACAAAGACGCTTTGTGAGGGGTCTTGGGGCTAAGGAAGACAGAAAGCGCAGACACTATATTGATGGAGGGGGGGATGTTTCCAATTGACATTGAAGTGGCAGAGAGGACGATCAGATGGGCAAGAAAGGCACTAAAAGAAAAGAAGAAGGAGGTGATTGGGCAGGCTGTCATTCATTGCTTGAGAGGAGGAGTGGTGGATGAACTGAAGAGGGGAAGAAGAACAGAGTTGCATCCCTTTCACTTCTTTCTGCACTTGAAGAAATGCACACAGACACTATTCACAGAGAGAGGCCTTCATCCTTTTTCAAAAGAGAAGCTCGCAAGCCAGCCAGGAGAGATAGGGACACACGCAGTGAATGAAAGAGTAGATAGGATGGAAAGATGGATTGCAAGCAAGACAGATAAAGAAATAAAATTGAAGAAGAAAGAAATCTTCAGGTAGAGAATTGAGAGGGGAGTGAGAGAGAGAGATAGAAGAGAGAGAGAAAAAGGAAGAAAAGTCTATATGGCACACATGCACCGAACAAAAGCAAACGGAAACAAATTGCAGCTCATTTTGTTTGAAAAGGCGTCAGAAGATAGACCAAGAGAGGGAATGAAAATAGAGAAAGAAAAACTGGGACGGGTGCCCTTTTCTTATAGAAAGGTAGCACCAAGAGAAGAACATAGAAGGAGAGCAGCCTGCAGAGTAAGAGACAGGACGTTAGCGGGAACAAAGGGAAAAGTGCCAGAAAGAGGAGGGCAGAGAATGCTGTTGGAGGAGAGACTCTGCCCTTATTGCAAAGGATGGATGGAAACAGAGGTGTTGGAGGACGAGATCTATATGGTAACTGAGTGTTCAATTTATGATAGAGAAAGAGCGCACATGTATAGAACATTGGGAGCAGACTGGAACAAAGGAAGAGAAAAAAGAGCAAGAGAAATTTGCAGAGAAAAAAGAGAAGGACAAAGAGGAAGACTGCACACTGAGGCTCTGTTCAAATTCTTGATGAACGAAGGGCATAGTGCAGTGGATAAGTTTCTGGGGAGGGCAGCGTTCAGAAAAAGAGTGTTCAAGGAAAGCCCAGGAAGGTACGCACCTGGAAGCTCGTTAGATGAAACAATGCTGACACAGAGACACGAAGTGATCAGAAAAAGAAAGGGAGGAACGGAAAGAAGAAAAGAAGAATACAAGACCATCCTGAAAGCAATGGAAGCAGGAAGATAGCTGAGGGAGGGAGAAGGAAAAATCGCTGAGAGAAGAATGGAGAGAGGGCGTGCACAAAGCCAAAGTGTCCTTTCGTCCTGTGTCATTGGATCAATTTTTGGAGCAGTCCCTTCTGAGCAGCCCATAGACTAAAGCATGCAAAGCGCAGATAGATTGTTGATTGTTAGCGGCCTGGGAAACCAGGTGGGCCACGGGGTGTGGTCTGAGCCTTAGCGATGAGGTACACCCCCCTGCTGTTTGCGGGGGCGACCTCTATAAGACAAAACGGCGACAGTGCTCTAAGGTACCACTAATCATTAATTCGACTCTTCGAATTGCTTTAGAATCGATCGATCGTTTAAATCTGGGCCAGGACAGATAGACATAGCGGGAAGGCCCTAGGGCGGAACATATCAATCAATCAATCAATCAAATGCTTGATTCAATATCATTAAAATCCATAAAAATGCATATAACTAGGCATATAGCTTTTAAAGCCTTATTTCTCCTGATTTAAAAAGAGTTACTGATAGCTAGTACGCACTCACACTAATTAACAGCATGGTATATGTAGCAAGCATTAGTATTGAAACATATAATCCGGAGAGAGATGTTTACTTTAGTGTTTACTATATATCCGTTTGCAATATGTGTGTTTTCTACAATTTTAGCCTCCAGTCTAGGCTAGACTCTAGGACCGGAGTCTAGGTACTATACTACTGTTACTCAAAATTAATGTAAATTATCATACGTATAGCACAACAAACTGAAATTTATTGCATGGCCGACTAATTTGCCACATCATTTTACATCACATCTCTATTTACTCTTCCATCTTCACATCCTGGGTTTCCGCTCTTGTGTCCGGATTCGGACACGCAGTATACCTGTAGGCCACCCCAGGAGCGGTCTCGAGCCTCAATTTCAACCCAACGTTCAGTCCGGTCAATTCCTCACAAAGATACCTGAACAGACAGCGGGCACACACGTAAACCTTTTTCGCTTTTTCTCGCAGGCACACACGGGGGCAAGCAGAACCCACACATACACAGCTAGCACACCCAACACTCACAACACACACACACACACACACACACACACAGAAAGAGAGAGAGAGAGAGAGAGAGAGAGAGATAATGAGTGCAGACGCATTTCAGAGAGCACGCCCCTGGACCGACCGACCGACCGACCTAAAAATATACGGAATCGCGATGATAGGGCACTTCACGCCGCATGCCGAGCAAATTGGGTCCGCTATCGGTCTCTGGTTGGGCCCGATGACTCCCAGCCCCGCGAACTCCACCGGGGTGACCCCTCGTGCGGGCACGCCGTCGACTTCCATCCTGTTGGCAAAGATGGGCGTCTGGATGGACCCGCAACGCGGACAGCAGTAGCACCGGTGGTCATCCGAACACTGCGGGCGGGCGGATTGATTGATTGAACAGGGGGGGGGCACAGACTGTGTGTGAGAGAGAGAGAGAGCAAAAGGAAGGCAGACGGAAATGACAGAAATAGTGTGAAAAGGAGGGAGGGTGAGAGGACTTTTTTCGCAAGAGAGAAGAGAGGGGTTGAGACGAGAAGCTGCAAAACGAAGAGAAGCAACAGAAGAAAAAGGAAGAAGTCAAGGGAACCCTCTGCGCATTGAGAGATCCGACGCAGCAGTCAATCAACGACCAGAAGAAAATGAAGTAAGTCGGTACAGAAAGACGAAGAGGAAGACTCAAAAGGTTCCAAGGCAGACACACCGCAACAGATACGCAGACTCACGCACACACCGACAAACTCTCTCTTTCTCTCTCTCTCTGTCTCTGTCTCTCTCTCTCTCTCTTACACACACACACACACACACACACACACACGCACACACACACACACACGCACGCGCGCGAGCACACATAGACAAACAAACAGAAGAGCAATAGACAGACAGACAGACAGACAGTCACTCAGATAGGGTGAAAAGACCATGTGAAAGGAAAGGAAGACACGAACAGCTGGCAAAAGGCACCGGAAGTCAAGTCAGACAGTCTGAAAGTCCCCTTTCTCCTTTCTCTGAAACGAATCGCCCCCCTCGCTGCCCGCCCCTCAGGAAAGAAGAGTCACGTACATGAAAGAGACGGTCCAGCAGAGCAAAGGAGCTCCCATGGGCAATCAGCGAGTCCCTCTCCATCTCTCCCACCCTGCAGGCAGGAGAAGTGGAATGAATAGCCAGGAAAATAAATAAATATGGATCAAACAAAAATAAATGAATAAATGAATTGTTTGATCCATCTCTCCCACCCTGCAGGCAGGAGAAGTGGAATGAATAGCCAGGAAAATAAAAAGAGGTCAAGGTCATCGCACACAAGCGGTGCGAAAAAAGATCTCGACTCTGCGCGTATCGACTCTGTCTCATACCAAGCGCTTCTGGCGCTCTAGCCGTTCTGCCTTGGTCACAAAAAAAGGACACGAAAAACAAAGAAGGAGACCGAACAAAAGAAAAAGAACAGACAAAAACGACTCATACCTCATTGAACGGCACTTCTGTCATCTTTACTAACCAATACTCTGAAAACACACACACACACACACACACACACACACACGCACACACACAGGGACACACAGACGAATCTGTCTCTCCAACTTCTCCGAGTCAAACTAACTGACCGAATACCGCCTCCCCTCTTTCGTCCCTTCACGGGTTGCCTTGTCGTTGAGTCCACAGGCCCAGTAGATCGGACCTGCGTGTGTGTGTGTGTGTGTGAATGTGTGTGTGTGTGTGTGTGTGTGTGTGTGTGTGTGTGTCACAGATAAGAACGCAGACCACCCAACAGAAAGTGAGCGAGAACGGAAACAGAAGCGCTTAATACCAACCAACTCGGCTCAAGAAAGCAGAAGGAATACTATCAGAGCAACCGCGAATCAGAAGACAGACGGACCGACAAATTCGACCCAAAAGCAACTGACAGAGCGAGTTCTGATGCTTTCACATCTTTGCGACCTCCCTGTCCGCTGGTCTGAGCGTCAGGTTTGTTGCACAAATGTCCCTCGTTGCGTTACCTTCTGTTGCCTTCACGCCAATGGTATGGTGCCCCAGTTCCCCACCCAGTCACCCACCTGCCACTTATCGTTGACCATGTGCCGCAGTCTCTGGTAGTACACGACGCCCATGAAGATGTCCGCGTCCATCGGCTCCCCGGTCACGCCGCTGTAGAGGCACTCCTTGCCATAGTACTGATACCCCGCAGCGAGCAGGGCCTTGCCTGAGAGATTATGCATGTATGTATTTATTTGGGATACGTGAACACACTCATGCAACATTGAGACTTTCATTCTTGATGGTGGAAGAGACGCTCGATCCCTCTCCGATCGATCACTGCTTCGGTGTACCAAAGGTGAATCAAGACGGGGAAGACAGAGCCTCCACGCATTGTCAAGACGTCCTCAAACCCCCAGTGCGTCGGCTTCCGTCCGCATGTCAACCATTTTGAGTAACTGGTTTTAAGCTGGCAGGAAAAGGAGACGAAGACAAACGGCAGAAAAAAAAAGGAGCAAATGAGCCCTGGAGCGACCGACACGAGCCCCAAGAGTAATCATCATGGAAGCAAGTCATTGCCCTCCTCCCTTCTGCCATCTCAAGCCAAAACCGCTGATGAATTGAAAGATGGTCACACCGAGAGACCGGCAGACGGACAAATAGACAAGATGACAGACAGACCAAAATAGTCTCCCGTCGTTTCCTCTTCTCCCTCATCCTCCTTTGGTCTTGGGGGTTCTGATAGAAGGTAGCTCCCGTCCTTTCGCTCGTCGCTGCACCGAAGTCTCCTGTCTGCATCGGCAAGAAAAACAGGGAAATGGAAAAGAGAGAGAAGCAACAATGGAACAGAGACAGAAAAGCAGAAACATCCAAGAACAAAGGAGAGTAATGAGCAAGAAGGGGGGGAAGGAGAGAGGAAAGGAAGGAAGCCCGGGAGGGAGGATAAACGAGAAGAAGAGGCAGAGATGGAGGAAGAGATGAACGGACCGACAGACAGACAGACAGACAGACAGACAGACAGACCGACAGGCAGACAGACAGAAGGTGTCAACGAAGCAAAAAGAAACTGTGTATTCTGTTAAGATCTCGAAACACACAGACAAAAGGAGAGTTTCAAGTATCCCGCTTCACCCCTCCTCAACCGAACGACTACCCCAACGACTAAAAACTCATTTCTCTGACCTTTGACCCTGTCACTGTCAATCCACTCATTCCCCGTCTTCAGTTTTTGGTACCTGCACAGATGAAATGATCCTCCGCTTCTCTTCTCAGTGCACTGCCTCTCGAGTTCCATGCCGCATCTCAAGCTCTGGCAAGGTCGAGCTGCCACGGGGAGAAGCCCACGAAGATTGATGCCGCCTTGCAAGGATCTGCCTAAACCATACAGTCAAAAGCACATCACACTTGTCCTAGACAAACAACGCACCCACACACTTCCCCTCTCCGTCATTCCCCTGACCGACTGACTTTCGGAACGAGCTACCGTCAATGAATGGAACCCCATGAAGAGCTGCCGCCTTGCCCGCCATGATTTCAATTAACATTCCTGAAATGCATCATCCATCTATCAACAGCATCCATCAACAGCCCCCATCAATGACAAAAAACAACGAGAGACAGAAACTACATCCAACAGAAATGACCAATGCATTTATTTGCAGTCAGGAGAAAATGTAGAATGCGAAAGGTCCTTTGGCGTTTTGTTTCAGCCTCACTCTATTGTGCACAACAAAAGGAAGACTTAGTATCAGATCCAGCAACCTGGTCGATCTTCCCCCCTCCCATTCTCATCCAGACTTTCCTTCTGAAAAAGAGGTTTCCTTGTCCGAAACAAAACAGAGAAAAACGGAAAAATGGACCCCGTTTCCCTCATTCCACCCACCCACCCACCCACCCATAGTCATTCTGGAAGGAAACCCATTCGGGTTGAAAAGAATGTCCGGGACGATGCCTTGTTCCTGCAAGGGAAGAAGAAGGAAGGAAGGAATGGAGGCGGGTTTGATGCTACGCCGAGACAAAATTGTTTGAAAAGACAATTAAACGTGGGGCAATCCCCCTTCAAGAAAGCAGGTAGCAACACACACACACACACACACACACACGCACACACGCACACACACACACACACACACACACACAGAGAGAGAGAGAGAGAGAGAGAGAGAAAGAGAGAGAGAGAGAGAGAGAGAGAAAGAGAAAGAGAAAGAGAAAGAGAAATAGAGAGGACAGACAAAGCGCCACCACCTGAAACGAAAAGACAATGAATGGAAGCGCAGGAGAGTGCCCAACACTCATGGGTCAGTGTGAAGCACTTAGAGAGAGCTTGATTGCAGCTTGTTTCGCCCGCTTTCCATTCTCTCTCTACTTTCTGCGCTGCCCTTTTCTTAAGTTACTCAAATTGATCCGGCTATCTGACCCACCCAACCCCTAAAAACATTGACGATGACGTACCGTGAACGGCATATCCTCTTGGGGCATCAGCATTGACACCACCCCCTTCTGCCCGTGCCTACTGCTGAACTTGTCTCCCACTACAGGTCTCCGAAGAATTCTGCAGACCTCTCACACGAACACATACAGATATGCAGAGAGAGAGAGGGGTGGAGAAAGAGCATTCATTTTCTTTCGAAAGCAAGGAGGGCAGATGCCTTTGCACAGAGAGAGAGAGAGACATGTGTTTGCTTTGCGAGAAAAAGCAAAGGAGGATGATGATCTCGACCCCAAACTGTGTGACGGCTCCGGCGTTTTCTTCTGCGATTTTTTGGAAGGAGTCTCCTTTTTATTTCCTCACCCTCTCTTCTTTTTCCATGGCCTCCGTTTCTTCCCTTTCAGGAAAGCTTGAAGACGGACGCACACATATCCCTCTTTTGACAGCATGAAAATACTCACACGGGCGGAGGGGGAGAGAAAAAGAGTATCGTATGAAGAGAGAGAGGGAAAGAAAGAGAGAGAAGAGACACTCCTTCCCTCCTTCCCTCTAACCGGAGAGTCATCATAGCCCTCTCGGACTCTGGTTCGAGGCCGAAATTTATCTGCGCGCATCACAGATTGATTGCACCGCTTTTTCGAGTGGGTTTCATATCCCTTCACTCATCAATGTGTGTGCGCAGAGACAGGTCTAATGAGACAGGCAGACAGACAGACGGAGGGAATGGCACAGCAAGACCTTCCTCCCCTTCTCGTGCAGTTTCATGTCCACTTTATGAGCCGAGAAAGAGGCTGCACGGCAACACCTCTCGATCATCGTCATTGATGGACTCTCTGAGTGATCGGGAAGGTTCCTTCATTGGGCCCTCCCTCCCACATTCTCTCTCTTTCTCTCTCTGTACGTGTCTGCATGTATATATATAGTGTGGCTCTGCTCTGAGTAGCGCTGATCGATGCTCAAAAAAAAGGCGGGAGGGATGAGAAGGGAGCAAAGAGGGGCGGAGAACCGAAGAGTCAGTCCATTCATGCGAAAGAAGCTTCGGGGCATTTGAGGATGATGATCTAAATGATCCGACGACAAGCTGACCGACCGACCTTGTCGTTTCTTCCCGGGATTTTGAGTTTGGGTCCAATTTTGGTCACATGAGAGACGAACGCATCTTCGTCTCCCTTGTAGATCTCCCGTCGTGCACCCTTGTCTGCCGAGGCCGCGGGGCCGATGTATTCGGATCTGCGTGAGGAGGGCAGGCCGAGTTTCCTTTCCACGATTGAGTGATGAATTGTTGGGATTGCATGGCAGAAATAGCCCGATAGAGGAGAGCGAGAATGACAGCTTTATTTGAGGCAGAAGAGATAGATACCGTTTGGAGGGAGAGAAGGGGAAGGAAAAACGGCGGGATCGCAAAAGTGGATGAAAGAGACGAAAGAAAATTCCTTTCTGAGAGATGTCTCGAGACAGATGCATGGAAAGAAAGATGACTCTGCATGATCAATCAATGAATCAGTGAATCAATCGATCAATCGAAAAAACACGAAAGGACAGAGAGACAGACAAAAAGGACGAATGATGGGTCCTTCTCTTGTTTTCTCTCTGTACACCGGGAAGGAAGGAAGAGATGTTCCCTGCCTGCCCCAAAACACTAATTTCCTTTTGTTGTTTCGTCACTACACTGCTTCCACACATAGGACAGAGGAGGGAAGGCAGACAGAGGAAAAAGAAAGAACTCAAGAAAGCCTGTAGTCACCTTTGAACCCTCCACAGCGCAAAAACGTGACGACCAGATGGCAAGGCAATCGCAGACGGGACCGTCAACAGATGCCAAATTGAAGAAACGAAAAGAAACAAAAACCGACACTGCTTTTACCTGCATGCAGTATGCGACTGGCCCCGATGAACACTGTCCCCTCCCTCCCCCCCCATCGATGCATCACCCCCCCCTGACCTGCTGAGGAGGGATCCGTCTGTCAACTTGGAGGAAACAGGAGGAAAGCCGTCCTCGTCGAGTTCTTCCCATTCCGCACCTCTCTGCATCGTGCTCGTGCCAAATCGCCAGTACCGCATCTCAGCCTGCACACAAATTTCAACTTACCACTTTGTTTCTCTTGTCTCGCCGTATCGTGAAAGAGCAAGAGACTTTTGGATACAATTCAGAAAATCCAATGCGATTGGCGCAGGACAGGTTCAGAAACATTGAAAGGCAACAAGACTGCAGATCTAAAGCAAACGTTTCCATAACTCCCTAGTCCTTTCCTCCGGACTTGCTTCTACACAACCAATTGTTCCCTTCCCTCCCGCACTTCTCGTGGGCTTCTGTCCGCTTTTTTTGTCTTTGCCTATTCACGCTCAGTCTTCCGTTTACTCGCCTACCGTTTCGCTTTTGGGAGGTGCTGCGTCAATGATTTTCGTCTTGGTGGTCTCTCCAACGAACATTCCCCTCTCCACAGAGGCCTGCAGGCAGGCGGGCATGGACATTATAGATAGGGCATGCAGGCGTGAACTATTCTTTCTCGGTTTTCTCGTGTGTCGTGAAATCACATGAAGACAAACACACACGCACCACGCACACTCACAAACGCACACATACAAGCAGTCGCTGCAACGAGAAAAACAGGAAGCGCAGGAGAGAGACAGACAGAGCTTTACCCCGATGTCTCCAAACTCCCTTTTTCTTCTTTGCGGCTTTCCTTCCTTCCTTCCTTCCTTCCTTCCCTTCTTCCGCTTCATTCGTCTCCTTCGTTGTGCAAACACAGAGTCCGTCCAGAGAGACGTGTCTGGGAATGAAATCGAAGCTGTACTTTCTCTTCAAGAAAGAGGTTTTCTCTTTTTTTGAAGAAAAAAAAAATACAGAAGCTGAGAACCGGGAAAACACTGACAGGGTGCCAGAAGACAGACAAAAGGATAATCGACACACGAGCGTCGTCCCTCCTCTTCTTCTCTGTCTGGTTTATTCTCAGGTGCACAAATTATCTTTCGTCTGAAATACGGGCCGACATTCATGAGAACACGCGCACCCTTTGGCCCGACCGACCGACGGACCGACCTTGTTGAGGATACACGCGTCCTCCATGTCGTATCCTGTGAAGGGAATCACAGCGATGATGGCGTTGGTGCCGCTTGGGTAGTCAGACAGACGGGCGGCCTCAAACTCGCCTGTCCTCACGATCGGACGTTGCAACTGGTCCAACCTGCGTGCGTGCGGGGGCGTACGGGTAGACGAAAACATGCATACACACATACAGAGAGGAGAAAGCGAAAGAGGAAGACGGATCAACATGCCACCTGCGGGAATGCGCCTGTGGATGACTACGCAGAGAAGCAAAAGAGAGAAGCAGCCAGAGAAGCCAACGAAGCAGGTCCAAGTTTTTTCATCAGAAAAGAGAGACATATTTTCTTTTCCCTTTTTTTCTGCAGATGCTCTTGAGAAACAGGGAAAGAGAAGAAAGAGGGTAAGAAGCATAGAACAAGGCACAGAATGAGCAGCAACAGCACAAGAAACGCACAAAGGACCCGAGGACGCACGCCATTGCGACAAGAAGAACTCAGCCACTTTTTTGATGACCTGGACAGCTGGTCCCATTTCTCCTGTGCCGTTCGTTGTCCCATCACAACTCTGTGTGGACGGGCCGAACACCTTCTTTGAAGCGATAGAGAGAGTGTCGGGAGGGAGCTCGGCTCCGCTGGCTAACTCAATTCGTCCAGTCATTTCTTCATTCATTCATTCATTCATTCATTCATTTACTTATTTATGTATTTATTCATTCATTCATTCATTCATTCATAGACTTTGTACTTTCATACATTCTTGCGTCCTTCCTTACTTGTAAAGTTTATTGTCGTGCCGGTGCTTGGTGACGTAGGTTGGAATGGCCATCGTCTGCTTGAGCATCTGACACTGGTACATGTTGCTGCATGCAGTGGTGGGAGGGAAACACTTTCTTTCATACAGAATTCCTTCATATGGAAAGAAAATGCATACAGAATTCTGTATGAAAGATAATGCAGGTACATGTTGCTGCATGCATCGGTGGGAGGGAAACACAAGGTCTGGAGTCAACAAGCGTCTTTCTTCATGCTCCACCTCTTATTCACTACATGTTAGTGCACTGGCAAAAACATTTGTCCGACAAACTCTTAAGCGCTCACGTCAGGTCTTTTATTCTGCCTGCACACAATTGACTTCGGGAGCTCACATGCAGTCACCAGCACATTTACATCTGTTCAGTATGAGAGAGGCCGATCCTCTCGCACGCAAAAGGAAGTCAAGTCAGGAAATTCTTGCATAAGCAGAAGACGATAGGGGCACCTTGAGGGTGCCAAAGGACAGAAGTAGAGAGTCACCGAGGGAGAAAAAGAGTAAGAACGAATTGGACGAATGAATGACTGACTGACTGACTGACTGACTGACTGAATGAATGAATGAATGAATGAATGAAATGAAAAGAGAAAGAAAGAAACGAAGGCCCTTGCGTTTCCAAGCGAGAGGGAGAAGGGCACGCAGTGAAGAAAGAAAAAGCGCCGACATTCTCGTTTCAGACCGCTCACTCTCCACACAGACAAGCATCGCGAAAGGGTCGGAGGGAGAAAAAAGAATATTAACAAATGACCAGCGGGCCGACCGAGGGGATTGGTTGTGATCCGAGAAGGGCGTCAGGCTGGCGAGTAGAGAAAGGATGGAGGTCGGTCGGACTTCCACATGGGAGTAACTGAAAGGAACCAACCAGCACACAAACAAAAAAAGCAAAACACAAAACCTGATTTCGATTTTGTTCTTCCAAGAAAGGAAGTCAGCGGAGGAGGAGAGGAGATATACCAGGAAGGACCCTGTACGAACGCCCAGAAAGAGTGGCTCGACCCATCACTCGCTCGCTCGTTGCTTTTTTGACGGAGGAATCCAGATGATTGGATGGAAAGAAGAGTAAGCATCGAAAAGGAAGTGCCGCGAAGAAGGAACGCAGTGGAGGGATGTCACAGATCGATCATCACCAAATAAATTGAAGTCACCCCCTGACTGACTCGACGGCGACATTTTCGATATAGGGAGGGAAATTGCTGAGGCTTCTGATCTCTGGGTTGGTGGTCGCGTCTGGGAACATGTCAGCGAACGAGGTCTTTTTCTTGCTTTTCTTCGGCCTCTTCTGGGAAGACGTCGACGCCTCCTGTATGATTTTGTCCCTTGCGCGGCTCCGCTGGATGGCTCGTTGGAAAATCTCGTGGGAGAGCGGAAATTCAGACGCTCCTGGATTCTCTCTTGCTGCGTTTTGTCGGTCTTGTTGCCTGCACAGTCGGACCAAAAGCCACGCATATGCAGTCACACAGATACACCACACGCACACACACACGCACATACACCTAAACACGCGCGAGAGAGAGTGCAGAAGAATGACAATAGAGTTGTTCAACAAGTGGTGCACCCGACAGCACAGACTTGACCATCAGAAGAGATTAAAACAAACAAACAAACAAAAACCCAATTTTTAAGGGAGCAAAAAAAACTTCCATTTGCGGCCCCAAAGTGAAGAACAGGGCGAGGTAGTCTGCCATTTTACTTCTCCTCGCCACCATCTTCCATCTAGAACCTGCTCTTTTCCCTACGCATTCTTTGAGACGAATTTTCACCGAACGGGACGGACGATCAGTGCAAACTTTTCAGTGTTCTGAATACCCTTCCCCCTTTTTCTTCCAATAAGCGAATAAAAAGAAAAAGAAAGGACCGACTGACTGACTGACACCAATGCCTCGATCTCATCATCCGCCAGCCCGAGCTCCTCTGCACGCACCATCACCTCCGCAGACCTGCGGACAAAAACTCAATTCAGCAACGCAAACAATCAACCAAGATTGACACTCGCACAGCAATGAGATGTCCCCCCATGCGACCTTCAGAAGCCTCGATTGATCGCACACATGGGATTCGGACAGCCAACTGGAGCCGGTGTTTGTTCGTCTGCTCAAGACCATAAAAATAAGATGTCGTCTCAGTTGATGGACCCACGTCATGGTGGCCAGGCTTCCATTCCCTTCTACTCTCTTCTCTTCTCTTCTGCCCCGAGACCTGGAGAGAGGTCGAGTGGGTGTTCTCCGATGGAACAAATGGAAGGAAGCAAAGACGGGAGAATGCGCGCACACACGCGGCATTGGTGAAGAAAACAGAGATCGAGGCCGAGACAGAGAGAGAGGCAGAGACCAAGAGAAACTAATAAAGGAGACAAGCAAGAAAGAACACCTCACAGACCGCTTTGCGAACGGCGTCTGGACGATGCTGATCGCCTCCGCCGCCTCTGTGCATCTCTGTTGTCTCTCGATGTCTTTCTGCATCAATCAACGTGCACATACAGAAGGAGAGTCTCTCGATGTCTTTCTGCATCAATCAACGTGCACATACAGAATGAGAGTCTCTCAATGTCTTTCTGCATCAATCAACGTGCACATACAGAAGGAGAGCGTTGCCTCTCGATGTCTTTCTGCATCAATCAACGTGCACATACAGAAGGAGAGCGTTGCCTCTCGATGTCTTTCTGCATCAATCAACGTGCACATACACAAGGAGAGTCTCTCGATGTCTTTCTGCATCAATCAACGTGCACATACAGAAGGAGAGTCTCTCGATGTCTTTCTGCATCAATCAACGTGCACATACAGAAGGAGAGCGTTGCCTCTCGATGTCTTTCTGCATCAATCAACGTGCACATACAGAAGGAGAGCGTTGCCTCTCGATGTCTTTCTGCATCAATCAACGTGCACATACAGAAGGAGAGCGTTGCCTCTCGATGTCTTTCTGCATCAATCAACGTGCACATACAGAAGGAGAGCGTTGCCTCTCGATGTCTTTCTGCATCAGTCAACGTGCACATACAGAAGGAGAGCGTTGCCTCTCGATGTCTTTCTGCATCAATCAACAGGCACATACAGAAGGAGAGTCTCTCGATGTCTTTCTGCATCAATCAACGTGCACCTACAGAAGGAGAGTCTCTCAATGTCTTTCTGCATCAATCAACGTGCACATACAGAAGGAGAGCGTTGCCTCTCGATGTCTTTCTGCATCAATCAACGTGCACATACAGAAGGGGAGTCTCTCGATGTCTTTCTGCATCAATCAACGTGCACATACAGAAGGGGAGCGGAGGTAAAAACGAACAGAACCACGTGGCAATCGGCAATCAGCGAAAAGTAGATCCATGAACACAAAAACGGAGAGAGTCCAGCAGGAAGCAAGAGGACCAAATCGTTTGGAGTCTGTCAGTGAAAATTATTTCAGGAGTGAAACCTGTCGGCCTGAGGGCATTCGGAGGAAGAATGGAAAGGAAAGAGGGACCAGAAAACCGTCAACCTCCTCAAAAAGACAAGGCGGGATTTTCTCCTTCCGTCCCCCGAAGGCACAAAAAAGGGTCTTGAAAGAAAACAAAAAAGTCAACGAACAAATCCTGAGATGGACGGATAGCGCAGGCTTGATAGACGGAGAAAAACCAAACTCAATTCAAAAAGGGACCGTCGGAACGAAAAGGCTGAAACAAGCTCAACTCAATGCAAGAGACGAAGGCGACAGAAAGCAACAACAGATGCACTCGAGAAGCGGTACAGAAGGGTTGCCTTCTCGGAGTACTGCCAGACGTGTACGTGTCTTCAAGGGAGATCGTCTCAATGCAAAAATACAACGCGATATAGAGACGAACATTTTTCGATTGCCAGCCGGGTCCTGTTTTCGTTCCTTTTCGTTTTCCCTTTCTCTTTCCACCCCTGTGTGTGGATATGCCCCCCGCCAGTCACTCTCTCACTCAGCCAGTCACTGAGCCAGTAAGAAAACCACCTACTCACTCCCTCACTCACTCACTCACTCACACGGACCTCATCGCAGGCAATGTTGAGGAACAGTTGCTGAAGGGGGCCGATGTACTCGATGCTGCACGTCAGTCAGTCAGTGCATGCATGCACTCATTCAATTGACGAGAAGAGAACTGACTGCATAAGCCTTGATGAAAAATCAAGCAGCAAGAAAGAAAGAGCTCAAACGGACAAGGAGGAACCATGGAATATGAAAAACGAAAATCAGGCTGCCACCCGCTGCAGTCTTCATCCTTTCATTCGAAATTCTTTCAGTTTTCCCTTCTTCTTCTTTCTTGACATTTCTTTCTTGTTGACCGACCGACCACCGCGAGGCCAGATGTCGCACTGGCCGCACGACTCGGCCCGGACCCGTGAACAGGTACAGAGCTGGGAACATCAACCTGCACACACACACATACAGACATCGACAAAGACGCACACATAGACACACACGCTCATTCTTGCATTTACGTTGAGACCATGGAGCGCTGATGCACGTTCACACGAGGTTTGGTGGGCTCTCAGGGAAAACAGATTTGTCGTATCCGAGGACAGGGCACAAGAGGTCATAATATCCCGAGTTCTCCTGCCGCTTTTTTGATTGCATTCCTTCAGAGACCGCCATCGTGTCTGCATGCTTTCATAAGATCCATTCTGTCTGTCTGTGCTGCAGACATAGAGTCCATATCAATGCATGCAGCTGATTTGATTTACTTGTCTGGAGGGAAGTAGGCCATTTCCATGTGCCAAGGAACCCCCTGCTTCTTGCCCTCCTTCATCCGCCACAGGCGGAGTCTCTCCACAGTCTCCGCTGCGTTCCCCAAAGGCAGACGGCCTACGACCTCCCCATCCAGGAGGACGGGCAGAGTCTCGAACCTCTCGTCCGATTCGGTGTCTGTCGGCCCGTTCTGGTGGAGGAAATTCAATCCCACACCCTCCATCCCAAGGCCGATCAGAGCCTGAAGCATCCATCAAGCAAGAAGAGGAAGGAAACATGTACAGCACATACAGAGCAACGCATAAAACAGCGACACATGAGTGGTTCATCTGTCTCTGTGTCTGACCGTACCCGTCATTCTCCACCCGTTGAAGGACTTCGCCATCGATCACTTCCCCGTCTTCTCCTTTTCCATTCCCATTTCCCTTCAGGCACGCGAAAGACAAGAGCAACCAGAACTGAGTGAGAGCAAAACATTGAGAGATGAAGGAAGACTTGCCATGCCATCCGACTGGTGCCTCCCTCACACATTCCCAGCGGTACTGATGTGGTGGTGTCCTCTGTGTGTTTGACGAACCTCTGTTGGCCTGCATGTCTCCTTGTCCCTGCTTACCTCCCTGTCTCTCTGTGTGTCTGTCTGTCTGCCCGAGGCTGTCTGCCTATGAAGCCAAACCAACAATCCAACAAAACAAAAAACAAGCCGACCCTGAGCAGGTTGTGTCGTGCACCCGCGGGAAGACGGCCAGTCCCGATGGCCCGAGCGTCGCAGGTCAGATGGAGCAGGAGGCCGCAAGGAGCGCCGTCAGGTGAGTGAACCGGACAGAGGAACCCCCATGATTCCCCCAAAATTCGTCGGACGCCCGTGGTTTTCATCTGCAACTCGGGAGAAAGAACAAGGGCGCGAGAGCTGTTCCTATCTCTACATTTCTTCGGTCATTCAGTGAGTGCACAGAAAGAAAGAATCAACTTCCCATTTAGTCCCACCAGGAAGCACCACATTTTATTTTTCTGTCTGTCTGATGGTAGTCTCTGGGAAGCGTTGTCGCATCGACCTGCTATCTCCATTTAGTGAAAGAGGCAGATAAATCCACAGACAGGGATACACACGGAGACAGAAAGCGAGAGGAAGGCGGGACGCAAGAGAGACAAGCAACCAACCTGCGCGAAGTACGCCCCTCTGTGCACCGCTCGAAAGTGGGCGATGTATCTGGGCAGGTACAGGCAGGGGAAGAAGAATAGCGAAAGGGGGAAAAGAGATCCACAGGGCCGGCAAGAAGAGGGAGAGACATTTGTTGAGTCCATGTGCATGCAATGAATGAGAAGGGGACAAAAACGACAGCCTGCAGAGTAATGCAGACAGCAGCAAGATGCGCACAGACAAGACAAAGGCATCCCCCTGTCGCAAGAGGGAGTAGATGTAGAGGCAGCCACTCATACATCGAACAAACACCTTGAAGGAAGACGACAGAAATGACGCGACATGCAAACAACACTCAACGCAACGCTTTCCTTTCCCGATACAGACGCATGAGTTTCTTTACTCCCTGGAAGACATTCTCACTGTCCATTCAGAATGCGTCGAATCAAATACTTTCGTGCCTTCCTGCCTGTTCGTGGAATGGAATGGCATGAAGCAGACCAAACGGCGCGAAGCAGACCACGAAGAGGCGCTGCAGATCGGCTCATGTCTCGAAGTCATCCGTGTCATCACAGCAATCCCCTCACCGATAAATGTTAATTCTCTCCGCGCCAATCACGAATCCAGACACCTGCGTCCCTCCATCCGTACATCAATCACACAACAACCAGAACCACTTGACTAGTCAGTCGGTGAAGCAACCGATGAATGAAGCGGCCATTCAAAAGATCAACCAGCAAAACAATCAAGCAAATTTTTCGACTAATCAAGAGCAAGAGGGGGCGAGAAAAACGACAGCAGGTGACGAAGAGGGGGCGAGAGACGGGTGCATGACGCCAGGGACGTCTCGAAGACAACAACAGATCGACAAACACAGGGAGAGAAAGGGCTATACGGAAATGGAGAAGCAGACAAACGACAAAATGACGGGGACACTTGCATGGAAGCCTCACAGGCCGGCTTGTCTTTCTGGATGTGAATCAATCAATCAATCAATCAATCAATCAATCAACCAATCAATCAATCAATCAATCAATCAATCAATCAATCGGCAGCAACAAAAGGGTGAGTGCCGACTTGAAGAATGTCCAGTGTGCGCGTTCTCACGTTCCCTGCAGAGAGAGAGAAGGTGGCAACGACAACAAACACACACATACAGAGAGAGAGAGAGAGAGAGAGAGACAGTGCAAGAGATATATGGAGGCACTGGCGGATCCGACGGCTCCTTTTGTTATTATTATTATTATTTTGTCAGCTACCACGGAGAAAGTCATGGTCGGCCCTTCTCAAAAAACGGAAAGGGAAACTCTAGCAGAATGAAGGAACCAAAAGGGCGGGACGGGAGGGCATATCGGGAGAATGTGCATGGAAAGGCGAGCACCGAGCCGACTGACCTGTTCCCAGGAAGTACTTGACGTTCCTTGCCACCGTCTTGTTGTGTCTTTCGCAGCACGTTCTGAAGGTCTTCTCACTCAGCAACCACTGCGCGCATACAGGAGGGAGGCAGAGGGAGCGGCTTGAAGGAACCAGGAGGGATACCCAGGCAAAGAGACTAAATGACAGAGATCTTTTGCGTCGCCTTTATTGCTGTTTTGTTTCTGAATTAGTGATTTTGCCTCTCCGTGTGCCTGTCTGCGCATCTGTCTGTGTCCCCGTTCGCTGCCCCCCCGCGCCTCTTGCACTCACTCACTGACCTCGGCAGCGGCCTCAAGATTTTCGCTTTCACGGCCCTTCATCCGAAAGCAACCCAACTCCAGAAACGTGCGCATCGACATCAACTGATCATAGAGAGCGGACTGCATGCACGGCACAGAAGCAAGGAAGATTGCGATCACAGAGGACAGACACCAACAAACAGAGAAGGAAAAAGGAAAGAAGACACACAAGGAGAGAAGAACACGCCAACAGCCCTCCCAGCTACTGTTTCCCTGCTTGAACGTTCATCCTGTGTGCGTACACTTTCGCGTTCGTGCCATCAAATGACTTTCCCCGGCAAGTTCTTCTTCCCTCACTGTCTCAAGATGAAATAGGGGAGACCCTTCCTCCCCCCCCCAAAAAGAGAGGGGGGGAAACAGTCAGACAGACCTTGACCACCTGAGCAATCAACTGCCCCGGCAAGAGGACTTCTTGGAAGGCAAACGCGTCCTGATTGCAGCACTTCACCTTGTTCCTGATCACCATGAGCATCATTCTGCAAAGAGATTCATTGGCTCCTTGCCGTGATTGTATGTGCATATGCGTCTGCCCGTATTTGTTTGCTCTGGTGCATCTCTACGAATGCGGACTTTGATTTGGACAGACCATCGTGCCCCCACCATAGCCTCCCCTCCCTGCCCAGTTTTTGGGGTCTTCTGATCTAATGAATGCAAGAGAGCAAGAACGTTCATGCGACGGAGAAAGAAAAAAAAAGAGGCCATTCGCAGGTTTCAAACAGTCAGAGCGGTGTGACAGTCGAGGTAGGGGGATACCCACCCAGCATCTGACACAGAAAGAAACCCGATAGCCGATCTCGTGTAGACGCACGCATACACCCATGCACTTACGGGCAGAAGGAGGAAAAAAGCTGCGAACAGCGGCAGTACTAAAAGAAGAGGACGCACTCGAGCTCGGTCTCATCCTGCGGCCATCCATCATCCATCGCGCTGAATCCCCACCACATCCCGTGCCAAACACACTCTCTCCAAACACCCTCTCTCTGAGTTTGTTTGTTTGTTTCTAAGTGAATGTGTGTGTGCTACATCTAGCTGACCTCCACATGAGTGCGAGCAATTCTGCCTTCTTGCCCCAGTCCTTCAAGTGCGGCAGGACGTACTCGTCGCAGAGAACCCGGATCTGAAATGAAGATGAGAGACCAGAACAGAACAATGACAAACAACCACAGCGGAATGAATTTCCTTAGAGAGGGGGGAAAAACCACAGCGGAATAAAGAACATTCATCTTGATGTGTCGAGGAAGGCCGGGTCAAGATTATCTGAGTCAGTGAGAAAGGACAACAAAAACAATGCACACATGCAGGTAAAAAAAAGTGTTACCAAATCCCACGCCCCAATGATCGAAGAAGAAACCAGACCGACCCGATTGACCCCCCCCCACTATCAATATATCTGCATGAACTTTCTCTGCCTCCCCCACCTTATCGTCATCAGTCGTGTGGGCAGGAAGTCCCTCCCTCAGACGGAGACCTGCACTGCATCCACGAGCCGAAAAGAAGAGTGACAAGCAGGAAAGGTGGGGAGGCGAAAACGTGGGGAGTCCAAAGAAAGGCAAGGCAAGGCAAGGCAGGAGGATGTAAAGAAGGTACAGCGACAGCAAAAGAGGAAAGCAGGTCTAACTCTCTATTTAAGCGGGCGGAACTTCTACTTTGTTTCTCTCACGAGATAAAAATGAGGTAAAGACGTATCACAGAATCAAGAAATGCGGTATGCATCTTGTCTTGCATTTTCTGTATTTCTCTCCCCGTGATCTAACTCCTTCACGAAAGCATGCATACACCTGCCTGCACACAGAACCCAGCCCAGCCCAACCCCGCCCACTCACTCAATTTGACTGCATGACTTACAGATCCAAAAACTGATCCTTCCACCTCTGGCACCAGTCATCAGAGGCAGAGAAAGTCGAGGCATCCCTGTCCACATCCGCTTGCTTGAACGCGTCAGCGAAGGTGTCATTGTCTCTCGGGCCCTCAATGTGCATCTGCCGAATTCGCATGAACGCGATTTCCTGCAGTCTGCACACAAATGTGTGAGAAGAAGGGACAAGGAAAAAGGCAGAGAGGGAGACTTTTGAAAACACAGAAACACAGATAAATGGAGAGAGAGAAAACAAGAAAGAGAGATGGAGACCGCAAGAAAACGCCCCAAACTACGAAGAGAAACAACGGGCCCCCTCTCTCTACAACGGGCTCTCCATCTCCGATCTTTTCCTCCTCGCCAGACAATCAATCATTGAGGGCAGCACACTGACAAAACAACAAAAAAGGCCGAGCAAAATCCCCCCCGTCTGATTTTTCACGAGCTGCAGCTCTGTATTCATGACAGCCTGCGCTGGATGGAGTGTGCATGCGTTGCCGCCATCCTGCAAACGGAGGCAGTCCAGTGAGCCGATGCATGACTCTCTTTGTGCACCTCTCTCTCTCTCTCTCTCTCTCTCACACACACACACACACACACTCACTCACTCACTCACTCACTCACTCACTCTCTTGCGTCTTTCCCGCCCCCAAAGTCAGCCAGCTTCCGATACGCCACTGCTCTGTTCGCCTTCAGAGGGCCCGCGTTGGAGCACAAACAATTGAAAACAGCAAAGAAAGGAACATAGTGCTCTGCCCTGCAGCAGCACAGACGCAAAGAACAGCCACGCGAATATATTCGGCAGACAGAACTACCATATCTGTCTGTCTGGGTGTCGGGCTGGCTATCTGTCTGATTACTGACTGATCGCTTATTTGCCGGTCTGACTGTCAGTCTGCCCAGCGCAGAAACACCGTCACCTCTTCTTGAGCAGGGCGCAACAAACCAAGAAAGAAAAGGTGTGAAACGTTTGGAAAGGGAGGCGAAAAAGGAAAGAGGGACAAAGGGAACCGGCGAATAGAGCAATCAATCAATAGACGGTCGACACGCCCACACATATTCAAAGAAACCGAGAGAGAACGGAGATTAGGGCAGCTACTGTTCTTGTTCTCATGAAAGGAAGAACAAACATAAAAAAAAACGACACGGTGAGGGAGACCACTCTTTAGGGAGGGCGCCCGAAAGGTGCAGACACACACACACACACACACACACACAGAGAGAGACACACACACACACAGCCAAACAGACAGAAAATCGTGAAAGGAAGAAGACGCATCGCATCAAAGGACAGTCAATTTATCCAACCAGCCCTTTCGTTTTCCTTTGACTTTCTCAGCCTCCCTTCCCCCCTTCTATCCTTCCTCACCTTTCTTTCCCCCTGCTACTCAGTGTGTGCGCGTTTGTATGTACGTGTATGTGTGTGTGTGTGTGTGTGTGTGTGTGTGTATGTGTCTGTGTGTCTCTCTGTGTGTGTGTATGTGTGTATGTGTAGAAGAAGCCGGATTGCGATCACTTTCTCGACATGTTAAAGCACCAGCTCTCCCATTCCTTTTTTGAATTGAGAGATTCCCCTCGCTCCTACGCACCTGTTGATAAGAATGCGAAGATACATGGTGCCGTCAGTGCAGTAATGCAGAATGTTGGAGGTTTGGCTTCCGTCGGGTCTCTGGCATCTGCAGGCAGGAGGAGGAAAGAATAAGACCCAAATAAAGTGGAAGAAGAAAGTGGAAGAAGAAGAAGAAGAAGAAGAAGAAGAAGAAGAAAGTGGAAGAAGAAGAAGAAAGTGGAAGAAGAAGAAGAAGAAGAAAACGAAGAAGAAGAAAAAGAAGAAGAAAAGAAGGACTGAAAATCGACCAAAAGTGAACAGGACGGGAAAGGGTAATTTGTCACGGCAGGAAGAAATCGACCGACAAGAGGCAGACACGCAGAGAGACATCTGATTTTTTTTTCTTTTCGGTTTTTTCTTGTTTTCTTTCTCTCTCTTTCTGCATTTGTCTTTCGGCCTGTTTCCTTCGGGGCGCAGTGGAAGAGGATCCGAGACAGGAGAGATATAGAGCAAACTGAGAAAATTCATTCTTGCCTCACAGACAGCCTCCATATTCTTTTTTCTTCTCAGACAGAAAGATACACGCGCTGCGGGAAGGCCCTCCTGTTTTTCTTCCCTTATCTTGTTTTCTTCCGACCGCCTAACGAAAGAAGAGGAGAAAAGGAAGGAAGGAAGGAAGGAAGGAAGGAAAGAAAGAAAGAAAGAAAGAAAGAAAACAGAAAGACAAACACACAGAGAGACAGACAGACAGACAGAGAGACAGACAGACAGACAGACAGACAGACAGACATAGCCACACATCCGCACGCTTGCAAAGGAGTCCAAACCCATGAAAGAACGAAGGCACCTCGAAATGAGTGAAATACATTTCTTTTCTCCGGTCTCCATCCATCCATACGACAATGCACTCGATCGATCGATCGATCGATTCTTCTTTTTCTCGTCCATCCATCCATGCGTTCATCCATTCGACTTAAACAACCATTCGCACATTCATGGGGGCTCTCCATCCGCCCCCTTCTCCTCTCTTCCCTTGCCCGTGTACCTGCAGATAATCGCCTTGTCCGAGAACCTCCACCCCCTATTTCTGAAAGTGCCCCTCCGCATGGGCATCGGGAAGTTGCACCTTGTCGATATCACCTGCAGGGACGCTCGCGTACATGCACACACAGACAGACGAGAATGCGCGGAAAGAAGAGAAAGAAAAATGAAACGTGAGGGAGGAAAAGCCAAAGAGGCGCAGAGACGGGAAAAGAGATTGATCGGAACACAGCAAAGAACCGATACCGGGAACCTTTTCTCCCTTTTCTGCGTCCTCAATTTTATTTTCTCGATAACAGAAAGAACAGGAGGGATGGAAGGAGTTGCACGAGAAAGAACAAAGAAAGCCAAAAAGTGCGTATCTTTGGGTACGCATAAGACGAAAGCAGAAAAGATGACGATTTCGCTCCCCATCAGTAATCCCGCCAACATAAGCAACCAACTCGCAGAAAAGCATGATAGGATAAATGAAGAATGGTTTCTCTCTCTGCTCTTGATCCTTTCATCCGATGAGCCCCCCCTATTCACTCACTGACAGACCAGTCGGATTAACTTTTCATTCCCGTTCACCACAAAGATCCCTCCAGGTTCGTTGGGGTCCTCTCGAGACTTCAGAAGTCCCGGAGGTCCCATGCCCTTCAGATGGCACTTGTCGCTCTTGAGCATGATCGGAAAGTACCCTGCCTCAAAGCCGAACTCTTCCGGTGCGTGCAACCCCCCGTGCTCTCTGGTGTAGTAAATCTTCAGGGGCGCTGCGTACGTGAAGTGCCCTACTCGGCAGTGGGTCGGTAGGAGGATGGGATTCTTTTCCTCGGGGTCCGCATGCACAGGTTTTCCTATTTCAAGTCTGGTGATCCCAAAACGCAACACTGCGAGCAAAGAAGGTTACAGCGCAGAATCATCTTCTACTTCAGAACGAGAGTACGTAAAGAAGCAGATTGAACGCGCAGCATACTATCTCCTCAACGCGTGCTTGTCGTTTTGTTGGTTTGCTGTTTTCCTTGGTAGGCTGCCTCAGACAGGCAGAAAAAGGGGCAGGAGGTAGGCAGGCCAATAGACGGATGGACGGACGGACAGGCAGGCAGACAGACAGACCCAGAGACTCCAAGGTTCTTACCTACATCTTCAGACCTCAACCCTCACCCATCTCCGACAACCACCACTTGCTTTTCATTCCGTGGCGCGGCTGCCACTCGCTTTCCATTAGTCTCCTTTCTTTCCGCCCCTCGGCTCACCTCCTGAAATCCATTTCATGTGCATTCCAGACGAGCGGGGGAGAGGAGACGCCACACCTCGTCAATCCGTCTCCTCTCGTCTCTCCGTCTGCAGACCCGAGTCTTGCTTCCTTCCCCTTCGACTCCTACTCCGAAATCATCATCGTGCGGCACAAAGAGCAAAGACTGACCTTTGTCGCTGTGCCGGTCGTAGTCCACCGATGGTGGCGGGTCCATAGTTTTATAGTAGAGGGGGTGGACATGGATTCTGGGAAGTCCTTCGACGATGGCAGGAAGGTATTCGTTCAGAAAGGTGTTGAACGAATCGATGTGCGCAGAGGCCAGGCTCGTCCATCGATCGTTCGGTTCAATCTCGGGGATTCCCCGAGGCATCTTCGTGCTTGAAAAGGGAATAGAGATATGAATGAAGCGAGGAGACGGGAGAAGATACCGAAGAAACGTGAAATTTTAGGAAGCTCTTCAAAGCTCTTACAAGATCATCCGCTTTCAGCTTGCTGCTACCAGCCCGCACTGCAAAAACAGCTCAGAAGGACCCCCATGCACACGATATTACAGAAACAGTCTCGGATCCCAACCACTTTGACAAGGGAGCCCGGAGAGCCGCTAGGTTTTCGCCCACACTGGGTACGTGAGAAAGAAAACGGAATCTCCGCGGCCCGGGCCATCGGGGTCCGGCCGTCTCGCGCGGACACGTCGGGACGGACGGGCGACACGTCGGGACGGACGGGCGCGCGGAACGATGGATGCCCGTCTACGCGGTCTATATACCATCGCGTTAATTTGCCCGGAATTTTGCCGGCCTGTTTCTCAACGTCTCCGAGCCTTCTGAGTCCGATGTATTTAATACGTATTGACGTCTTCGAGAATAACGTATTATGAATATAATGCAATACCATCTCCTTCTCTTTTCTTCACGGTGGCTCATGGTGGCTCCAGTAGGATCCAGTTACACCGAAGCTTACTAGCCACCGTGATCTGACGAATCTGACACGATCTGCCACCTTTCGATCTGTCGGTGTTTGCACCCACGTGGTCCGGTCTTTCCTAAGTTGTTGTTGCAGTAGGACTTGTGCCGCATCCATCCATCACACCGAACCCTCAATCATTATCGAGAAACTAAGAGAAAAAACAATTTTCAGGAACGGTAGCTCCACAGAAGGACTTGAGCGATGGATTTGCAGAATCAGATGTCGTCCTCATCGCCGGCAGCGGAGGTTGAGAAAAACGGTACAGCAGTAGAAGCACCCAAGTCCCCTGCCCCGCCTGCTGCGGATGAAGGGGATGAATACGGGTTGAACTTTCACAATGCAGACTCGGTGGTGATTGTGGACCCTGAGAAGCTCGAATGGCGCTCCTCAGGCCCAGCTGCCAAAGTGGAAAGAAAACGGTTTTTTCGCAATGGACCCTGGGAAAGCGGTCGCGTTACTTCACTTGTTCGGTACCGACCGAACGCTTCCTTTCCTTTGCATCCGCATCCTGAGGGAGAGGAAATTCTTGTACTTGATGGAGTCTTTAAAGACTTGAGGGGAGACCACACAAGCGGGACCTTCCTGCTCAACCCAGAGGGCTTCGAGCACCAGCCGTCTACCGATGAAGGTGGCAATTTGATTTTTGTCCGCCTCCGTCAATACCCGGGTTCGTCGCGTCCTCAAAAGGCAATCCAAACAGCCGAGTTGCCGTGGGATAGCGAGGGAAAGAAAATTTTGTATGCTGCCGGTGAGGGGGGAACCGACACCCAATTTCTCTGGAAGGTCCCGGCAAGTGCCCTTCTGGCACCGGTTGAGGGGGGAAGAGAAATATTTGTTGTCAATGGTTCTTTTGTTTCGGAATTTGGAAACCACCCGATTCGTTCCTGGATTCGTCTGCCTTCTGACACCGGCCTTCGTGTTGAGGGTGCAAGTGAGGACGCTGTTGCGCTTGTCAGAGAAGGCGCAGAAGCGTGTTGGCGCCTCCCCTTCCAATCTCTCTGAGCGTGCGACCAGGTTGAAGGATGTTGGAGCGTCAGAGCCAATGGCAGACAAATCGCGTGGCCTGGTCCGAAATTCAGCAGCTACGGTGGGAAGTCTGCTGCTATAGGTGTTCTGGCACCCTGCAGTTCGAGAGATCTTCAACCGCAAAGGACTTCATCTTAGCTAGATTCGTAGACCCATGGGCAATGACGCAGAACACGATTTCTGGTGGAGTCTGACTCACCGAGTTCCAATAAAGCCGATTGCATTTAATTACTTGTATGCTTGTAGAAAAATATGCTAGAGCCTAGGCTAGAGCTTCTTCAATCATTAAGTTCAATGTGATATAGTAATATAATTAATAAATACAAAACTTTGTTCATTATGATCTATCTACGAATACACACTAATATACACATCTTAGCTAAACTTAGTGACCATGTTTGATTTGATTATATTTGATTTGATTTGATTTGATTTGATTTGAGCTTCAACCTCAAATATTTGATATTTGAGGTAAGATTTGAGGTTAACCTCTTAGGGTTCCTCATAGTGACCATGTTTGATTTGATTATATTTGATTTGATTTGATTTGATTTGAGCTTCAACCTCAAATATTTGATATTTGAGGTAAG
>JAHBMJ010000219.1:32669-52214 GCA_018398765.1 Chromera velia | reverse complement strand
GGGGGGGGGGGGGGCAGCACGTGTCAAAGAAAAATAATCACAGAAAACGTACAGTAAGTACGAGTCCATTCTCTACTCAAATTGCACAGAACGAATGCCAGCAAGAAACTTCCAGTGTCTGTTCGTGCGGAGCTTATTCTATATCATGCAGCCACACATAGACCAAAGACCGGTCTCAGCTGCATGTGTGCCCCAACCGCATCGTGAATGGAGACGAATGTGTGACAGAGATTCCTCACAGCACAATTACTTCCCCGCCCTACCTGTGCTACACACGACGCAGCTGCCCCCCCGATGGCTCCCTCTAGTGTAGACAATTTGTCCTTCTCTCCCCGTTGCCTCTTCGCCTGTTGCCACTGTCTCTTGACGTTGTCGTAAACCAAGAACTTGACGATGTCTGTCGGCACCGCATAGGCGAAATTGGACCCGTAGCCCTGGTAGAGTCCACCTACGGACGGGAAAAGTGGGTTGAAAAAAACATGAGTGAAGTCCTGCTGGCTCATGCATATCAGTATTGCTCTATAAGACATTTTGAGAACCCAAAAAAGGAGCATATCTGCGTTCGCATTGATAGAAGTTTTTGGGTGTCGCAGTAGGAGACCAGCATTGTGTATCAACGATTGATGCAACAAACCAGGCAGGAACAAGAATTATCTTCTTCACACACAACCTCTACGTGAGACTGGTTCTAGCTCTTTCTGGCCCCCATTCCTCATACGGACTTCAGACGTGTGCAGACGCTAGTGCACAGAAGGGAAAAGTCAAAGCAAAATGATTGGACCAACCCACCCAAATACCCACCTATGCCATCATCCTCCACAACTTCTTGGAAAGCCTTCACGCTGTCCGTTGCGACTCCCGTTTGTCTCCTCGTCTTCACCAGCTGCGTATGTCATGGAAAGAAGGGTCACAACAAGCATTTCAAGTTGTGAAAGAAAACGCTCTTCTACAGAAGGATTCCAGGGCGGATCAGACGAGAGCCTAGCCCGCTGATGTCATCTTTTAGTCGGACATCTGCATGAAACGCTCAGCGAAAGGCTTTCACAGAAAAGAGAAAGGAGTCATGCCGTGCTCTTTTTCACGAGGACGGAAGTTGTACTCAGCAACAAGGCCCTGGAAAGAGAACGTTTATCTATCTGTAGTGTTTTTAAAGTCGGAAAGCAGCTCTTCGATCCATCCTTTACCCGACTAGTGCTCCAACACAGCTAGAGGGGGATGGATGATGAATCGTGCGGAAGGAAGCTGTGCCTCCATGGTACTGTGCATAAACTAATAAGTAAAAAGAGACAGACGCCAGGAAGGAAATGAAGCGAGCGACCCGCTTGAGCGCCAACAAATGTATATTTCCCTTCCTACACACACGCACACACACACACACACACACACACACACACACACACACACAGAGAGAGAGAGAGAGAGAGAGAGAGAGAGTAGGGCCACTGAACTGACGGGCGGACCTCTGCAGGCTGACGCACAGCCCAGTACGGAATGGAGGCCGCAACGACCCCGGCAATGGTGCTCAGCTGCGTGCCTGTCAGCCCCTCGATTCCCTTCGCCTTCAGCTGTGAGACGTCAAGAGAGAAAAGGGAAGACAACTTTCTCAAATGTGACTGAAGCAGGGGGTATGTGAGAGTCACTTCTTAGTTCTGAAAGGAAGGCACCTTGTTTGAGGGAGGCGCACACGCTTTCAGCATTCTGGAATCAAAATATGCCAGGAAAGTCGCGAGCCTTTCACATGAACGTATCAACAAACATCTACCCACTTTCTAGTACCTTTCTCTGGTCGACTGACCACTTCAAGTGCGGTCTTCGAAGCCACGTCCTTCACACCAAAAAACAGAGACCCCGCTGGAGTCCCCACAACCAACGCAGGAACCACACCGTCGTACAGGCCCTTCAACATCGCTGCAGGGTGTCCGTTCTCATTTAAGAAAAACAGAATTTGAAGCAAACACCCACAATCACACCGAGTACCGCCTCATCCAAAGACACTTTCAGAGCGCAGGAGCGGAGTCCTACACAATGAGCGAATGTGGGGTGGGGACTGATCCAAACGGGAAGGAGAAGAAATGGGGCAGAAAACTCAAAACCTTGTTGGCAGAACACACACGGACACATATCGGGGGGGAGGACGACTCTTATCAGGATACTTTCATAGTGTATGCTGACATCATATGAAACCATTCTTTCTTATGTCCACGCGGACGCTATCCGAAACTTCCTGAGGGCAAGCGCTTATGTGACCGCAAAGAAAGCAGAGCGGCTTGTGCAACAGTGACACACGCACTGTCCTGAAAGTTGTTGGCGAAAAACAATAACTGCTTGTCCAAAGAACAGACAAAAAAACTGAAGTGTCTCACTCACAGGGAGAGAAGACCCGCGCTCCCTCTCGAAATTGGAGCCTTGCTTTCACCGTGTCAATCGGGTGCAGCACAACCTCCTTCGCAATGCGGGAGGCGGCACCCGAGAGAAGACCCGACAGAAACTCATCCGAAGCCCCCCCGGCTGTGGCCGCTGAGGGCAATGAAGCGGCTGCAAGCAGGCTTGACGAGCTGCTCAGTACTTCCGCCTGAGCGTTAAGGTTTGCTGCGGTATTCACCACAGAAGCAGCAGAAGTCTCGACACCCGTTCCCACGGACACACCCGCCGCACCCGCGCCAACAAAAGAAGAAGTCCCCTGAGAGAGCTCGACAGGTGCCGTGGGTCCCGGTGCACCGGCCGCCGCCGCAGCAATCTGCGGGCCGAGGCCGAGTGCGAGTGACGCCCCCGCAATGGATCCGATCAGACGGCTCCGACGGGAGGTCAATCGATCGCTATGGGACTGTCTCGACTCCCTGAATCTCCATGGGGCCTCGGTATGAGCCTCATCGGGAGTGTGGGGGGGGGGAGGTCGCTCTTCTGCTTTTGAGCGAGATGGGGAGGAGACATGGAAGAGACGAGAGATGCTTCTGGCTTCTGCCTGTGGTAAAAGTGGGCTTACCAAGGAAGACTCCTCTTCGGAGGTAACCAAAGCATCACGTTTGAGTCTTCTCAGAGGCCCTGCGGACGGCAGGACAGACACCTCAAACCCACTAGAAGAGTGAAAGAGGAGACAGGAAAAGGAGACGGACAACACAAGAGAGCATGAGAGTGCCGCCGGTGCCATTTTGGGCTCCGGAGTGCGAGTTCCGCGGTGTCAAGCTTGAAGATCGTTCTGATCGCACCATTGGCCTACTTCTCATTGTTGAACTTTGCTCAATTCCTCGTCCGATACACTGTCCCTCAGACTTTCTTGGCCTATCTCAGTCTGATTTTCAGCGTAGACGGCTAGTAACGTGCATGGTCGGACCCCCGCATGCAGGGCCGCGCGGCACGCTGAATTGACAGCGTCACGTGTTGAGCGCGCGAAGCGCTCCACGAGGCTGAATGGAATGGTGCGCTTCGTTTTTTCCGCTCGCGGGCAAGTGGCTAAAAAGCTTTAGCCACTCTCTCGCCCAATCCGATCAAGATTCCTTCAAAATCGAAGGTCCATGCATGCAATAAAAGGAGTGATCCGGATGTCACCGCGACTTGTCAGCTTGTCACCTCTGTGAGACAGTACAGTACATGAGTTTGCGAAAAGCTATCGAAGGAACGCCCGTTCGTTGGGAAGCTGTCAAAGGAAAAAGTCGTGTTCGTCGCTCGCCATCGTTTTTTGCTGTTGCCAGAAGGAGGCAAGGGCTTTCGGCCTGTTGTTCCGAAAAATGGGCAACCGGTGTCATAAAGGAACTGGCGGTCCCGAGACCTTGCCAGAAGTGCGTGGTGGTGTAGAGGCTCCTGGCCATCCGCCTGAATACACAGGGGCGGTACCATCGGGAGAGGTAGATGTTCAGGGAGGCGAACCGACTGCTGGAGCAGCTGCAGCAGAGGGAAGTCCAGTTAATATCCAATCAGCAGCAAAAGAGTTGTCCAAGACAGCACCAGCAGCCGTACGGGGAAGTAAGAGCAAGTTCAGGGCGACAATTGCTGCATCTCCCGATGATATTGCATCCAAAGTTTTCGAGGGAGAGGGTGAGGGAGGAGCCAATGTGAGCAGACCTGTGCCTGTGATTGGATTTGCCCGCTCAGGCACACAGGATTCTCTCGACCCCACAGCAGCAGAGAACCTTCGAAGTTTTATCCACAGGAATGTTAGAGCCCAACGACAACAGACACAGGAGTTTGCGCAGCTTGAGAAGGAGAATCCAGACGTGAACTCAACAGCAGGAACCTCAGAGAAGATTGCGGCTTACGACGTCTTCTCCCCCGATGTCAGATCTGTCCGCTGGGCAGAGCTGCAAGAGGCACTGTCATCGGATCAGGGAGAGGCGTTCTCGAAGTTCAAAGAGGGACAGGTCCTCACCAGAGGTGCCAAGAAGGCCCTCACCGTGGCTGCTCAAAAACCGGGAGAAGGCGGCTTGCCCACTCTGCACTAACCGTGCTGAGTGCCGGGTAGTGCTCGCTTGCTTTATCTGTCTGAGCAGCGACCTGGTTCAGTGCGTGTCGGATGTGCATGTGTGTTGCAACTATGCATTCCTCCACTCATTTTTTGGGTCTTGGAAAAGGGTGTTGTATCATTCCATGCCTGTGCGAGTGCGTGTATTTTATACGATACGTGAAACGCGCGTGTGTGCTCGCATGCATGTAGTGAGTCTTCATCTTGCCTTTTCTTCCATCTATGGGGAGAGGGGGGAGCAGTTAGGGAATTCAGCAATTCGTGGGTACGAAAGAAGGGGGGGGGGGGGTCTTCAAAAGGGAGAGAACGAGCGCTCGATAGATCAAAGGCTGTCTGTCCGCCGAATCGGATCGTTACTTGAGCGGGGCTTGTTTCTCTTTTTCTCCTCTTTGTGTGTGCGTGTGCTTGCAAATGTGGTGTTCGTTTCTTGTCTGCGTGTCGTCTAAAGACTGTTGCGTTTTCTTTCTGGCTGGTGCCTCTCCTGCTTGCCGACTGGGAGCATTTGACGTTTGCTTTCAGAAGATTGAGGCATCAGTCTGCATATCCATTCGGTCTTTCTCTCTCACCGCCTCTCTCGCTCGTTTTTTCCGTTTGCCTCCCGCACTGGGCATGGCTAGGTGAAACGAAACAAGGGGAGAGAAAAACAGGCTGGACACTTCGAGGAGGCAAGGAAGGCGAGGGTGTGAATGATGGAACACTGCTCTGCTCTGCGTGCTTGTCTCCTCAGAAGGATAGGAAGGAACACTTCAGGGTGAGGGAACGGGGCGGGGAGGGCGGGGGAGAAAAGATATCGATTTCGTGAAAAGCAATGGAGTTCAAGGAGATCTTATTTATTTTTTTTTGAGTGACAAGACAATGGTTCCTGGCGAAGGATCAAATTGCCTTCACGGTAATTAAATGAGTAAACTGTCCGAAATGTACTTCTCTCTCTATCTAGCTCTTTCCCCCGTCTCTCTCACAATCCTTCTCCTCTTTTTCGGATGCGCACAGGGAAAAGTGCATGTGTGTTTCCAGTGCAGTTGACAGACATTTATGTGGTGACTTTCCAAATGTGCCTGTTCTTTTGTATACTCAGAACGCGTCAGCTTGCGCACGAGGGAATTCAAGAAATTCGCACCACAAGCCTCAAATTTCGCAAACACGAGGACCGCTCGAGCAGCTGAGAGAAAGTCCTGAGTTTAGCAGGGGGGGGGTGTCGAGCGTTGCATCAGGCTGGTGCACTCGATCAAAAAACGCACGTCAGAGGCCTGCATGGCTTGCGAGGATTCAGAAGAGACAAGTGGAGATCGAATGAAATCATGCAGTGGTCGGACTTTTCGATGGGAAAAGTCGCTGAGCAACTTACATGCAGTTGCTCACCCTGCTCTTCCCCCTTCAATTTCTCCTGCCATTATTTATTCCAGATCCCCTATTTCTTGGAAGAGCGCGAGCTTTGCGGTGGTGCAGCTAGATGGCTCTGTGTGGGTGGAAACATCCTGTGCCAGCGAATGGATTCGGTTTGAAGAGACAAGGTGCAAGCCGCTGGCTGCACAACCTTTGAACGTCTCCCCCAAAACTCTTCACTGCCACACGAAAATCGCTCATTTATGCAGGTGGAGTGATGAATCGACCACTACATGACACGCACAGGAAATTAACTTTATACACCGATCATCGATCGATAATCTGTACATATATGCAACTATATATTATATATACTATTATTATTTTTTTAATGATATTAAATGCATTCGTACTTACTATTATACTAGCTATTATAGATTGATTGATTAACTCTGTGACCGGAAAATCATTGATTCATTATTATCATCATCATATGATGTGATATGTCATCGCATGCCGGGGGCGAGTGGGGTGTTTTTTGCCCCCCCCTTCTGCATAGAAGACTGGCGCTTTTCCGCAAAAAACTCGTTCTCATAATTGGTAAGGAGTTAGAAGCTGAAACTTTGTGTAAGAAGACGTTGCAATGATAGAAAAAGAACTATAGAACAGATTTTTTATATCATTTCTAGAAACATAGGCTACTATACAAATTTTGTGAGTTTTATACCGTTTTTCTTATTGTTGAAAACCGTTAAAAAATGGCTTAAAACTGACAAAATTTGTATGGCAGCCTATGTTTCTAGAAATGATATAAAAAATCTGTTCCATAGTTCTTTTTCTATCATTACAACATCTTCTTACACAAAGTTTTAGCTTCTACCTCCTTACCAATTATGAGAACGAGTTTTTTACGGAAATACGCCGCTTTAGAGGGGCAAAAAGCACCCCACTTGCCCCCAGCATGCGATTGCCGTCCGTCAATTTAAATTCTGAACTTCCAGCGTTAGACATGGGTCAGTTAGGGCACTAGGATCAGCCAGTCCTCCCCATAGGAGAAAACATATGCAGAAACCTAGAAACGCAAAAACGCATCAGTCTATCCTTCCCGACAAGTTCGGCGACAACAGAAGTGATTGACTCTCAACCAAAGATATGGTCCAACTAGACTTCCAAACATTAATAACAGTGATATAACTGTTTAAAATATATGGAATAGCTTTAAAAAATGAAAGCCTAAATTGAAACGCAATCAGCAGTGATTCAGCACATTTATAGTTTAGTCTAGATCGAGTTTAGCTACTGCCATGCAGATGCACTAGATAAAACTTATCATAAAAGATTATAGTCTACTCAGTCACTAGTTAGAGATCGATTATAATACATGCAGCTGCGGCTTTTTACATTGTATAGTTTACACTAATCTAACTTTTACATAAGCTTAGCTTTAATTAGTTCAAACTCTGATTGCCAATTCTAATTTCTAATGTAATTAAACTTAAATACCCTATTCGTTACATTTGTCTATTATTTCCGCCCGGGAGCTTAGCGCTCCAACTGGGGTTAGGCATCCCCTAACTAATCTAACTCTAACTATAAGGTACGTACATCATATAGTTTATAAATTATTATAAATCACTGATCTACTAGTACTAGTATAAGATATTTCATGATAGACATTGACAGTCGAGATAAAACAATCTGTATGGTTGCATATCCATGAAAAAGATCTACTGTGCGATCATCATCCCTGAAGTTTCTTTTTTGCCGCAATGAGTCCATCGACCGCTGGCTGCAAATCCTTTCCTGCACCTGCCAGACGCGTTGCGATCTTCATCACTGTTTTACGGATGTACTCAGTAGCGAAGAGAACGAACTCGCCCTTGCTGAGAGAGGCATCTCCGTCTTTGCTGAACGAGGCGATCACCTCTTGCACAGCTGCAGAAGCAAATAAAGAAGAAATGAACGAGCAGGAATCACCGGCAAATAAAGGGGGAGAAACTTCTTCTCTTTCGAAAAGTAAAACAAGGAATGCATGCGTAGAGCCTGGCCACTTTCCCTATACTATACACATCGATCCTCTGCTCAGCCACTCACATTTTGTATCCACCGATCTTGCGTCCTCTCCAGGGAACAGGTCTGCGATAATTCCCTGCACAGAAAAGAAAAAATCCAAAGAAACAACGGGAGAAACCATCAAGAAAACGTATTCTCATCACTTAAGAAAAGCTTAAGGTGAGACTTTTGAAACGAGCAGAGAAACATGGAGACCGGCCGGCATTATGCGTGCACATCCCTTCCGACGAACTATGCACTTTCATTCGTCCGGTCTCCACTTTTGCTCTACTGCATGCCGCATCATCTCCTCGATCTACCTGAAAGGTTTCTTATTTTTTTCTCTGAAAGATCCGCCCTTTTGTACTTGTCTCGGCAATTCAAATTCGGTCCCTCAAAAGCTTGTATCACAACAACAAGATGGTCAAACTCACTAATGTTTCCTCCCCGTCTTACTAGAGATCATCCATCTAATCAACCGACCGACCGACCCACCGCCTGGAGTTTCTCCATCGTCTTCGACAGCTCCCCCTTTGAAATCTCACCACTATTGTCCCTGTCTTCAAAGTCGAAACTGCATGCAAATGAGAGGGAGGTATTTTGCTCTTCTCAAATGTTTGTTGTCTTGTGCTCATATGACTCCTTTCAAAGTCAGAGTCTGGACCAGTATGGCAAAGGTGAAGAGAAGAATTTTCCCGCTTCTGTATGGCGAACTCCACACACACCAAAGAAAAGGAAAGGACACAGAATCCGCAAAAAGGCGGCACACGGGCAGACCACATTCACCAAAGACGTAAAGCAAATCCCATCCATTCTTTTTTCTCGCTAACCCCCTTCTCTTCGCGGCTTCCTGCCCCCTCACATGAATCCTCAAGACAAAATAATGATTGAAAAAGACCATTCATATTCTTTCCTTCCGTGTACGGTTTTGTAAACAGAAGATTCGCATGTGCTTGGAGCGAAAGGACTGCCGGCACAAACCGCCTTGCATTTCACCTGAAAAAGGAAGGAACGACGCTGACTGACCCTCTTTCGGCCAGTCCCCTCCACTCAGACATCAACAAAAGGTCATCAAGGCGTTCCTTCACATCGCCCAACGAGGCACTGCTGCTGCTCCCACCGGAATCACCTCCTTTCTGCAAGAAAGCGGAAGGCAATCAACATGAAAGACAGAATGAATCAGAAAACAAATTGGTTTGTGTGCGTGTCCAGAGTGAAGACCACGCAGGAGGAACACGGGCATCGGAGGAGTGGCGGGACATGGCAAAACGATTAAAAGACTGACGCACATAGAAGCGTGTTTGGGCGGGTCTATGAAGAGAGAAAGAACGCTGGCATGAGGAGGCAGTATTTCATTGAGAGTTCTCACTTTATGCTGTTTCATGGCTATTTTCCTCCCGCCCCTCTTGTTTTTCTTCTTCCGTCTGCTTTTTCTTTCGCGCATTCATGGACTCACGCTCTTCTTCTCGTTCATTCTCTGTTGAATGGCGTTGATCGCCTTCTCGATGATATCTCTCTGCATCTGGATCTGCACGCATGCAAACATACAGAGGGGAGAGGGTGAGAAGAAGGGAGTCAGAGGCATTAGACAAAAAGGTCGACGGGGGGGGAAGGACCATCCACACGCATACAGACGAGCACGCACTCACACACACGTACACGCGTACACGCGTACACTCACCTACGCACCATCTCCATACACACTCTCCATGCACACTCCGTCCCTCACTCACGCACTCAATTACTCACTCACAGATGCAATCGTGCAAACGCGCGAAATGTCCAAAAGAAGACAAAGAGAGGCAGCACAGGTGCCTCACTGAAGAAATACATGCATCCCTGCGTCGATGCATCTCGAGCAACGGCGTTCATGGTCTCGTTGGTGTTTCGTGAATGCAAATAAAACAAGCGACAGTAAGCGAGCAAACAAATCACCTTTGTTTCGAAGCTCGCCAGTTCTTCTTGCGTCTTCTTCTTTTCCTGCTCGAGATCTTTCCTAACGCCCTCAATCTGCGGGCAGAAGAAGAAAAAAAAAATCGAGGGAGTCCGGAGGGAGAAGCACCTGAGGATTCGACAGACATTTCGGAAAAGCTGGGCTATCGAAAACAAAACTAGGAGTGAGTCGAGAGAGAAGGCGCAGAGATTATAAAAACTTGAAAGTCCAAAAGGGGGCAGGGATGGCAAAAAACTCTGCGGAGGAGTCAGAGGCCCCATGCACTCACCCACCCACCTGCTGTGTTTGATCGATGTTTTGTGCCTCCTGATCTCCGAGACGGGTCTGCAGAGGCATGCAGTCGGATGGGGAGGGGGAAATATGGAATGCAGAAAAGCAGTCCCTCAATCATGCAACCGGTCTCCGATGTGAATACAGTCCACATGCCGAATAAAAGAGTTGCCTCAGATCCGAGAGCGCTACTGGAGGGCGTTGGGAGGAAGAAGAAATTCCTTTGATGCCCTCTCCTACTGATGACAGCACCTTGTTTTTGTCTTGATGACAAGACAGACAGAGATGCACCAAAACAACCTCTGACCTCAAAAGCTCCGAGGGCCTCCTTGGGGACGTATCTGGTCTCTGCATTTTCATTCGCTTTTGCCTGAAGGAGATGGAGGTGAGCAAGAAGGGAATGAACTGAAGTCAGGGACCGTGGAAAGGACAAAACGGAAAGTTGTGAAAAACATTGAGAAGCAACCAAACAAAGCTGGTTTTCGTAGAAAAATACAGATTTCTTCGTAAAAAGGAAGCGCAGAAGTCGGAAGCATCCATGATCGATACACTCGATCTGGCAAAGACACAGAAAGACGATGCACCAAGTCCCACTGACCAGATCGCGCAGTTGTCCCTGCAGGAAGCACAACAAGTGCACAGAAAAGACAATTTCTATTTTTTGGAAATACTTCATTGTCATTCTCTGTTTGCATGTGTGATCTGTTTTTTGCAAGACTTTCAATGCGGGCTTACGACCATTCGTACATGCAGCTAGATGACTTCTTTGCGGGACACATGATGATTCGCTGTTGGACAAAAGTGGAACCAAGCAAACACGATGGGCATATATTTACCGGAAAGGAAAACAGGGGAGGCCAAAAAATGGCGGCAATCGATTGTTCATGGCTGGTGGATTCAGTTTGGTGGTTGGTATGGAAATCGGCATGGAGCCAGTGTAAGATTGAGCTGAGATAATTTTGCAGGCCTATAAAAGGTGTTTTGCTTACCTGACTTTACCTGACTTGACTGACCTTCAAGTCTTCCAATTCTCTTCTCAGAGTTGCGTTCTCTCCGTTTTGGCGGTCGACTGAAATGAGGGTCAGAGGAGACACGGAAGAATTAATGTGTAGAGTGCGAATCGAGAATGTTTCTGGAAGCCGGTAGATGAACACATGTGTAGACACACACACACACACACACACACACACACATACACACACATACACACACATACACACACACACACACACACACACACACACACATGCACTTACTTAGGGGTGTGATAGCAGGAAAGTAGGGGGCCACTATGATAAGTTGGAAAGCCAAATTCATCGTATTATGCCTTTTCGTTTCCAACAGACGAACAGGCAGCCGGGTTGACAGACCAACAGAAAGGAGAGAGGTCGGAAAGCAGGACTACACAAAAGAAGTACAGCGATGCTCAATTGGAATGTCACGTACGATGATGTATTTGCTGACTTGTCTCCTTCAGTGCGTCGTCACTTGTGGCACTCGCTGCCTTCACATTTGCCTGCAACCAATGAAGCAAAGGCCCTTTGCAGACAGGGACACCAATCGACGAGTCATGCATGCAGCGACAATGAAAAAGAAGATCCGGTGGTCCGTCCATAGTGTGCAAAGCCTCATGCATTCGTTTCCTTGCCCACACACCCTCTCTTCAGCTCAACCAGTTTCCTCCCCTTGTGACTCAGTCAGTCACGCAAACCAACCCGCTCCTCCCCCACCGAATATCCCCCCCCACCCCAACACCCCGGCCTCACCCACCTCCTGTTGACTCAACCTCTCTCTGAGTTCCTTCAACTGTTCGAGGAGGCCGGCCTCTGCCTTTCTGCTCTCTTCGGCAGTTTTGCTCAGCTCTCCCGTGGCCGTCTTGTATTGTTCCTGCAACACAGACGTGAAACGGTCGTAGCATTGGATTGAGGTCTGTGAAAATTTTCATGAGGAATGGTTTCTCTGGGTGAACCGTCCGTCGATAGAACCGCCACACGCAGGCGTCCTCTGAAAAGAGACGAATGATGAATAAGCCAAAATCGAGCTCTGTCGTAAACATCAAGTGTGACAGTCGAATTCATCTATGTAGAATACGGAACTCAGTGTGTCAGTAAATCTCCTGTGGCTACAGAACAGATACAAGGGATCCTGTGGCTACAGAAAAGAAGGGGTCCGTGCAGATTGTTTCAACGGACCTCCACTCTGTTCAAATCCGATCTCAACTCCGCGATCATCTCTGCGTGCTGTGTCTCCTGGTCCTGTATCTTCGACTGCAGTGCCCCCTCTTGGCCCTTCTGCTTCTCGTCCACTTCCGCCTGGATGAATGAAGACAAGCAAACAGACGTGTCAGGGAAACAAAAAGATAAGGACATCTTTTGAGACAGCAAGGCCGCGGTGGAATGAGGTGGGAGTCTTTGATGAAAACAAATGGAAGAAAGGTCGAGAACGGAACACCGAAACGCAAGCATCTACACTTCTTTAAAGCGAAATGGTCTTTATCTTCCACTCGTCTCTCTGCGTGCACAAAAACGGCAAAAGAAAAAACTGAACGGCAAAGGGAAGAGGATGAGGGATGAAAGAAGGAAAGATCCGCAAAACTCCACCCACCCACCCTGAGAGCATCCACGTCCTCTCGAAGTTGTGCAACCTTCGCATCCTGCTCCTCTCCTGCACGAAGAGAGGCATTGAATGAAAAATCGGGCAGGTACTCATGGTATGTCTGGGAGCTTCAGTTTTCTCCCGTGAGGATTCTTGCGGGTCTCGTGACAAAAACAAGCGTGATTTTAAAAGAGATGGCAGAGACCGGTAGAAATTCATTCCAGCTAGAGAGAGAGAGAGAGAGAGAGAGAGAGAGAGAGAGAGAGAGAGAGAGAGAGAGAGAGAGGGTGTAGTACACACCTTTGTCGTCCACTTTCTGTTGCGCCAGTGCCTCAAACTTCTCAACGGTGGAGACAAACATCTCCTGCACATCCAGAGAAGAGAATTAGGAAAGGACAAAACAGAAGCATCAGGCACAGGTAAGCGAAGTCAGAGAGAGAGAGAGAGAGAGAGAGAGAGAGAGAAAGAACGACGGGATGACGAACTGACAAATGGATAGACCGACGATTGGACAATCAATTCTTTTTTCGTAAGTGCAAAACGAATGATTTCCCTTCCCATTGATTCAAAGTTGTGACACCAAACTGAAGGTCGATCGAGATCCTCCAGTACGCCCACGCACTACGAGAAAAGGAGTCACTCACATCGACTGCCTTCAGCTTCTCCTCCACTGCCGCCAGTCTGCTTGCATTCGCCTCATTTACCTCCCCGGCCTCTCCCTTGTTCTGTTCCAGTTGAGACTGCATGCAGAAGGGCACGCAGGCAGAAATGTTGTCTTTCTAACTGCATTCTCATTGAAGGAACGCTATTACTCGCACACACAACCGCAAAGCACAAGGAGGTTAATCAAATCCAAACACAAGGGTGCGTCTCGTCAGGTTCCTCTCTCACTCAAACACTGATATACACTTATTCAGCTCAACGTGGTGAGCCCAAAACCCCTAGACTAAGCAACCAACGCATCGACCATTCAAAGCTGCAAACAGAAACGTACAAAAATATTGGAATTCAGACTCCGACTTGCCTTGAGGAACTCCAGCTCTCCCGTCAGCTTTCCTGCTTTGTCTGCGAGCTCTGCGATTTTCTCCGCTGCAGACGCAGTGGTAAAAATCAAGAGTAGACAGCAGGCGGGCAAGAGAAAAAAGCAGCAAAACACGGAGACGGGCTCTCTGCCAGATCGAAATGCTCTTTTTCACAGAAGAGAAAAAAGACTTTCCTGAGAAGATGCTCAGAGGAAGGCGGCTGTCTAACTGAGTGGATGGGACGTGCGGGATCCGTGGAGGCAAAAGAGAGCAAGGCTCCTCACCTTCTTGCGCAATCGTTTCGTCTGTCTTCTGCTCGGACTCTTTTTGGGCCTCCGCGATGCTTTCCTGCAGAGGTCAATGAAGGGGTTGGATTGAACACGGACCCGGCTGGCTTTCATCAGATTGTAGATTTGACAAAAGAACAGTTTGCTTGCCACAGCACATGTTTACTTATGACTTTTTCAGCCAAAGAGCAAGAAACGGGAGAACCAGAAGAACGTTATTTCTTAGCACTCCGCGGCGTTTTCTTTCTTCTCAACCGCTCTCCTTCTCTCCAACTGGCTCTCTTCACTCACCTTCCACTGCTCGAAGGCGTCCTGCATTTGCTTGAAGCTCTGTGCGGCGTCTTCCTCTGAAAGGATCAGGGCAGTGGGAGGGGGGGGCAGCACGAGAACAGGCATAATGTCAGACGAGGTTCGCTAATCTGTTTGCTTTTGTCACGACGTGAGAGAGAAAAGGAGACTCGACTAGAGCAAGATGAAAAAACCAATTGGAGAAACAGAATAAAGTCATGCAAAGACATTCCGAAAGCCACTTGCGCCTGCGTCCTTATGCTCACACCGTAAAGGAAAGGAAGAGAGGACGTTCAAAGAAAGATCCTGGCAGCCCAGTGGAGCGAGACTCACCTTGTTGACTGATTTTTGCCTGTAGGGTCTTTCCTTGTTCTTCGCTCCCTGCTGCCACCTCTTCCTGCAACAAACACATGCGTGTACCGAGTCCACGTTGCACGCCCGTGCACAAAAGCGTACACACAGAAGATCTGAAAACCGACGAGAAATTGGATGGCAGTCGCTGTGGCCTCATTTTCTGAGCAGAAGTGTATACCGCATCGGTAGTGTTTGTGCCTCGCATGATTGAAGCTGTGTCTTGACTGCCTACAGTGGGGGAAAAGAAAGAAGAGGACGACAAAAAAGGTTCAAAAAGCGACGAGGACCTTCGATGATTCCCGGCACATTCCTTTTCATCTTCCGACCTTTAGAGTGTTCATGTCCTCTCGCAACGTTCCCAGCTGCGTCTCGTTTTCTTCCTCTGCAGATCGAAGGTGAATTTTGAATACGGAGGATATTTAGATAGTGAGTGACCGAAAGTGCAGAAGAGGCAAACTCTCTTTTATTCTTCGGAAGACTAGACAAGCAAAGGAGAACGCTGCATGAGATGTCACAGGAAAGAAAAGCTAGCTGTGGGCTCGCTTTTTGTGCTTATCGCTTTGCGGGGAGAGTGTCAAGGTTCAATGACAGTTTCCAAAAGGGCAAGCAACTATTGCGTCATCACCTACTTAGACATACAGACTGACTGTTATGTGCCATCTCCTCTTGCAGGGAGACGGTTGCTGCTTTGATTTTCTCGTCTGCATGTGTCCAGGGGGCATAAAGGCACCAAAAGTCATATACTTATTTATTTATTTATCTATCTATGTTTTCTTTGATTTGAAATGCGCCATTCTACAGGGCCGAAAGATCACAAAAAGCAGCGAAAAAAGAATATCAAAGCTCAGGAAGCACGTCCATTGGGTTTGTGCGACTGGACAAAATAAGTGATTCGCATGTCTTCTTTACAGCCTGCAAACCCTTCCTACTCTCCTTTCGCAATCTCCACAGACCTGTCTCGTACTCCATCGTCTTCCTGGTATTGTCAGTGTACTCCTGCAGAGGTGCGCATAGGGGAAAGAGAGAAACACTCGCTGTCGATTCCGTGCACGTGACAAAGCAAAAAGTGGGAAGAAACTCTAGAGAGGGAGGAAACGTCGAGCTGGTGAGGAAATTCTTTCAACTCTTTCTTGTGATCCATTGGCTGGAGGTATCAAGCTGCAGAGGTGGAAATACTTTCCACGGCGCAGAAAGCACAGAAGCGCACAAACAATCACACTCGCACCAGCCCTCCCTTCCTACCCAGACACGCACACGTACCCTGTGCAGGTCAAAATCGTTCTTCAGCTCGGTTTTCAGCTCCTTCAGCTGCTCTGCCATAACTCCGTCTGCATTGACACTCAGGGAGAAGGAGACATGTGGAGATGGACACGAACTGACACACACACATACACCCAGGGTGTGGGGCGGTTGGGAGCAAGACAAAGACAGAGACACACACATGGATTGACGTTTCTCACCGAAAGCTTGTCGCCCAGAAATGACGGGAGATGCACAGACGTCGAGAACTTCATTTACCGCGAGGTGTGGACTCCGACGCACACATAGTGCGGGGACGACCCAAAAAGAATCGCATGGGAAGCAAACTGAAGCTCAAGATTCACGGCACATAATAGATCGTCTGTCGGTGACTCACCCAGATCTTTGATGAGTTTTTCCGTCTCGTCTTTTTGCTCCTTTCCTTCCTCGCGAACCTTCTCTAATTCCTCTGAGGTCTTTTGCTCTGCAATCATCCAAATCGGCGGTATGGACACGCATTCTGAAAAAAAAAAAAAAGCGAAACAACAAATGGCCTCGGAAAAAGATATTCGATTGGTCCAACACAGAAAGTCCGGGGGCCTTTCAGGGTCAGGCAAGGCACTCAACAAATTGAACTCTAATCAAAATAACTGACCACTCTCTTCAAGCCGCTTCTCGAGCTCTGAAGCTTTTTCGTCCTGCCCCTTCTGCATCTCGTCCTGGCGGACAGAAGAGAAGAAAAGAGAAAAGGAGGGAGGAACAAATTCTCGTGTGAGAACCGATCAGAAAGCATCAATGACCAGTAAGCCAGGATACAAAAAGGCCAAGGAGAATACAGAAAATCCACCTTCTCGTTTGCTTCTTTTCTTCTGGCCTTCCTGTTATTCTCCAATCCCTCCATCTCTCCATCGCTGCATCCCTCCATCCATCCATGCGTCCGTCCGTCCTGCTCTCCATTCATCCACTCTTTCTCACTTTCTCTCCCTCCTTTCTCCCGTTCATTTGGTCATCTCGTCCTACAGAGCGCCCCCATTTGCTAACGACAACAACTACCTCACATAGGTCGAACCGATACCCCCTTTCTGTGTAATTCCAGTGCACTGCAGTTGACTCATCCCCTGACCTTCCAGCCAACAACATCCTCCTTAAGAGAGTCCATTGACACCGCTGTTGCCTCAGCTGGAAAGGAAAGAGGAACAAATGGAGAACAAAGGAGTGTGTGTGCACAGGGGGGAAGTCAAAGAGCATTGAGTGAAAAACAGGAAACACTGAACTCCCAAAGAAAGGAATCTACCTCTTTAAACTCAAAGAGAAGCACATCGTCATGAGAATGCATATCCTTATTACTGAGGAGCACCCTATGTGCAAAAGGCATTTTGCTCCACTGCTTTCCCAGGACTGACACTCTTATCGCAGAAATGTCTGCATCAAACCCGAAAAGGGAAACGGTTTACGCGGAATCTCCAGAGACAAAACGTGAAGGGCAGCTTACAACTGACCTTGCCCTTGCAGTTTTGTTTCCATCTCCTCCTCCAATTTTTGATGTTGGGCTTCGGTCTCCTCCTATGAAGAGGACAGACAGACAGGCACAGAGAGAAGAAGACGGAAAACTACGTGACTGAAGATAAGGGGATCCGATCACTTTGGTCAGCTCCTGGGAGGAATGTGAATGACAAACCTGAAAGAAAAAAAAAAGACGTTCAACTCTTGATCAAAAGGCACTTGCGTTTCCGTCTTTCTCTGTTTTTCTCCTTGTCAATACTGAGCGGCAGGCCTTTCTCAGTATTCAGAAGAGACTCTATCTGCTCCCTCTGTCAAGTCCATCAACTCACCTTGAACAGCTGGACCTCTCCCCGCAACACTTGCATTGAAGCGTTTGTCTCGTCCTCTGCACACACAGTCTCGAACAAACGTACATACACATGCATATACAGATACACACACACCCACACGCACACGCATGAGAATGTGAAGAAATCATGGAGGGAAACAAGGACACGGAACACGGGGCAAAGAGAGACTCTCAACTGGTATGCACATGCACAAAGAGTGAACGCACAGTGTTCAACACAACTAGAGTTCCAAATCGAATGCGCTGCACGGGCAGGAAGAAAAAACGTCGCGACGGTAGGAACACCCGAAGCAAAGAAGCACGGAGAAAAAGAAGTTCCATTGCATTACTCACCAAGATTTTGCATTTTGTCCTGAAAGTTCTCTTCCATTTTCTGTTGTGCCACCTGTGACTCTGTCTGCATTCAATCGCAAGTCAGAGGGAAGGGGGAAAGGGAAAGACAATAGAAACCTAAATCCCTAAACACATGCTACCGGAGCCTGGCTGCGATTGAGCTGTGAGAAAAAATGAAGGTCTTACCGTGATGGAAGTAGGAGAACAAAAGACAAACTGCTTCCAGCTAGGGAAATAGACCGAACGAATCTCTACGTGCACCAACCGCCCCCCCCCCCCTCCCTACACACAGAGCGAGAGAGAAAGAGAAAGATAGACAGACTCAAGCACTGCACTGCACCCGAACAGGAAAGGAACACGGAGACCGAAAGAGACGCAAAGTGAGTCTTGCACCCACCCTCCAATTGTTCAATTCCCAGTTCGTTGCTGCGATCGCGTTGGACGATTTTTCGGCTGCACGCAAGCAAATGAAAAAGAAGAGAAGTGGTCATGCTCCTGAGCGAATCTTCTTCTCCAGCTGTGTGAGATTTCACCAGTTTGAACTCTTCTGAGTTGACTTGGTACAAGCATAGAGGAAGCTGAAGCATCGAGGAAACCAGATTTTCCTTTCTAATTTCCCAAAAATAGCGGAGATAAAGGACGAAAAATTATGGCCCCAATGGAAAGAGTCCAACCTTGCACGTGTCTTCATGTCCTGAAGGCACTCACATACCCATACACGCACACTCGCACGCACACAATACAGACCGACCTTCTTCCTCGATTCGTTGAGTCATCTCTTCCGTCTGTTTCTTTTCGCCCTCCGCCACTTCTTCCTGCAGGAGCAAAAAAGTCACAAGGATGAATCATTTGCGTACAGACAGACAGTATTTAGTGAGGGTCGAGCACTGAAGTCTGCATGTGAAGCCTTCTTTCCGTCTTGACGCAGGAACAGATCCCAAATCCAACTCTGTAAGAAAGAAGAAAGGACGTCTTTCTTCTTGAAAACGTGTGAGCGAGACCGAGCAACATGAAGCCAAGATTCAAAGGTGAGGGAAAGCTGTCTGCGAGCAGACGTTCGCAATGCGTGTGATCCTGAGTGAGAAAAAAATATGAGTAAGCATGTCTCAATATGTTGAAAGCAACCCAACCCAGTCTATGCAGCAACTCACTCGGAAAGCAGCGATGTCCGCATCTGTTTTTTCGAATTTCTCGGAAGTCTCCGTCTCTGCAAAGGAAAGAGAAGAAAGCGCCCGCATGTTAAAAGGACCGGGAATGGAGGATCATTTTCCTGTTCCTCCATTTTGGCTTTGGGTGGGGATGAAAACGGTATTTTGGGTCAACTAGTCCTGCTCATGTGGCCGAGATCTCCTCTCGAAAAAATGATGACGCTCGGTAAGCGAGGAGAGCTGTTTTCTTTTGTGCCAGTCAACGACTTGCCTTGATAGAGGTGGACATCTGTCTTTGCGTGTGTGTATGTGTGTGTGAGAGAGAGACAGAGAGAGCAGAGAGAGAGAGAGAGAGAGAGAGAAGAGAGAGAG
>JAHBMJ010000219.1:5966-32658 GCA_018398765.1 Chromera velia | reverse complement strand
AGAGAGAGAGAGGGAGAGGGAGAGAGAGAAAAAGAGCGCGTTTTTGCTCGATGCGCATTTGAGAAGGAGAATGCATGTCCAGGTGCCGACACACCAAAACACATTCTAGTCCAACACGCTCTCACACAGAGAGGGAAACGCGAGGATGCAGACTAACTGTGCTCGTCCAATTTTTGGTTGAATGTTTCTGTCTGCTCGGCTTCCTTCTCCTCGACCTCCGCCTGCATCCAAAAGAAGGGGTCAAAAAGTGACATGAAGATGGAACACAAACGTTTTGCAGACGTACGTCATTTCCTTCACATATCGCTTCTGCATTTGCACAGCGACAAGGTCATGCGTGGCAGGTACGTCCTCGAGGAGTCTCAGCAAAACAGAAATCGACAGGTCTTCTGTTTGTGCATATCTTTCAGAGTGTTCTTGCAGACAGATCAGAAAAAGAGACTTGCAAAGAAGGACAGACCTTAAAAGCTGCTGCTGCCTCCCGAAGCTCTGTGAAGGTGGCTTCGTTTGCAGCTTCTGCAGAAAAGCGGACAATTCACATTCCTCACATGAACCTTCACCGCTTTTTTCAGGACTTTTCGAGTTCTTGAAGTTGAGACTGTGTTTCAAGTTTCTGAAATTGGCTGTCTCTGCTGTCTCGAAAACTTTTACAGTGCCAGTTTCCTGAAAGAATCCTCTATTCAAAAAATTGGCAAAGGGAAAGGGAGAGTGCAAATGGATTCCGCTCACGTTCCCTTTGCCTTTTCACAGTAGATAATAGACGCAGGTTCTGCACGCAGCGGCCGAAAATGAAGGAAGACAATCTACAAGTAGACTGACCGTGCTCCTCCATCTTCTGATTGAATTCGTCTGTTTGCTTTGACTCGTTGGCCTCTACCTCCTCCTGCAAAACAAACGAATGCCAACAGCGAAGAGGGAGCCAACGTGTCAAAGTGATGCCGAAAGTTTTGATGAGACAGGGACTGAGCAAATGATCAGCTGGAGTGTCGTACCGTCGAGGGAGAGGAAGGGAAGGGTTTGAAAAGGACAGGAAAAGAGGAATCCATTTTTGAGATCGATAGCGACAAACCTTGAATGCTGCTGCTGCCTCTCGAATCTCCGTGAATGTCGCCTCGTTCGCGGCCTCTGCAAAGAGACAGGCATAATGGGCAGGAGATAGAAGGACGTGATTTGAAACTGACGGGGAAAGGACAAACAGAAAACTGCAAAGAACCCTCACAGCAGAAACCACACACCAAAGATGAAAACTACGAGTAGCATCTCCTGTCATTCATTCCCTTTGTGGGAATTCAATCCCAAATTCTTAACCAGACGAAAGGCCAAAACAACCGACCGTGCTCTTCCATTTTCCGGTTGAACTCCTCCGTCTGTTTGGCCTCGTTGGCTTCCACTTCGGCCTGCAGGATGTCATGCACACACAACAAAGAATGTGTGCTACCGCGCACAGAATCTTTTCTTTGTGCCCTTTCAGTCACTCACATCCCCTGCCGTGAAGTGCACCAGGTAGAAAGGGACAAAAGGGAGGAAGAGAAGAGGGAGCTTGGACAAAGCACAGAGACAGGAACCTGAAGTCCGCACAAAAGAAGGGGCAAGACGGCCATGTCGTGCAATCGAAATGTCTGATCGCATCGGATGGAGAGCAACTGCAGACAGGCACCGTTTTCGAACTGTCTACTTCAACAAAAAGAATCGCTGCATCTAATTGACTCTTCTCTTGTTCATTCAGAAACCGACCTTGAACGCAGCAGCCGCCGCCCGCACCTCCGCAAAGGAAGCGTCGTTTGCCTCCTCTGCACGCACAGATGAAACATAATTCGGATACAAACACCGCAGCGATAGCGTAAAACCGTGGAGGGGTCTTTGAATTCATATCAGAGCGACACGAAACGTGAATCCATCGCGAGAACAGCAAGTCTATGAACTTATCCTGAAATTCAACCAAACACCCCTGCCTCTTCAGCACCTTCATGAGTATTGTGATGAAGTCTTGGAAAGCAACCGCAACAGGAAGAGAAGCAAATTTGCAGAGGATTTTCAAACAGAAAGCCTTTTGCTTTGTCTTGCCGTCCTTCCAGAATCTTCCCGACGTAGACGCCTGCGATTCTTTGCAGAGGACTGACCGTGTACTTTCATCTTCTCGTTGAACTCTTTCGTCTGTCTGATCTCTGCCTTCGCGACAGCCACCTGCAAGGGGGTAAAAGGGTCAGACAAGACGGTGTGATCAACAACAAGCTCGACAATGATTCACGAGACACTTGGCACACAAACGGCAACAATCACAGAGGTCGCTGTTCCTTTTTGCAAAATCCAACACACCATGCCATTGTGACATGTCCTTCTTCTTTCACCCTCTTCTCCGTTTTCTCCAAATCCAATCCCTGAAGATCTTTTCCCAAGCCTGCCCCCACCCCTTCTTCTTTGTCCCCCCCCGGACCTTGAAGGCATGAAGGTCCTCCTGGATCTTTTCGTCTGCTGCCCTTGACTCGGCCTCTGCACAAAGAGTACAGACGCACTCACTCACTTGCTCATCTACTTACAACGTCCACAGGATCGAGGGAGATGCTGTGAGTAAAATCAGTTCATTCTTATCAGATGTCAAAACCCAAAAGAAGAATTCAAAGAGGTTCCGATAGGACGGCAGAGACATGCAGGCCTTCGTATGGTGAGTAGGTTGGAAGGGAGACTGATCGACTCTTTTCAGAGAGCTACCAAAACAACACCTCTGAGGTAGAAATAGAAGACAAAAGAAGCGCCGTCGGAAACAGTTTGGTAGTCGAACATGACAAAACGCAAAAAGTCATACTCAAACTGCAGAAAGCCTCGTGTTCACCGCGAGACGTCGATGAAAAGCACACGAAAAGTTCAGAAGACAGACCACGCCCCTTACCGAGAGTGTCGATCGCCTTTTGCAGATCTGCTGTTTTGTTGTCAACTTTTTGGTGGAGCTGCAGATGAGAAAGAAGACACTCCAATATGTGTACACTGCTCTCATCTGACATCTTAGTGCTTCTCTTTGTCCCACGCACTTCTTTCCCATCTGTCAATTCCCCATATTTGCCGTTTACACGGATGAACGCCAAACAATTCATGAATCCATGCATACAGACAGACGCGGGCACGCGACTGACAGCGTTTCTCATTCCACCTCTAACAGAATCCGGCCATGTTGTGTTCCTTCTCACCCAGAAAGGAAAAGGAAAGACAAGAAAGAGGGGACAAGAAAGAAGGATTCAAACAACTAGAAACGGAAGAGAGACAGGTAGACGGAGAAAGAAAGAGCCAGCATGGAGAAAAAGAAGCAGGGCATCAGAAAGAAAAACAGGACCCAGAAACTGACCCCCAGAATTTTGTTCATCATCTGCAGGCAGGCAGGCAGGCAGGCAGGAGCACAAGGGCATGCAGAAACAAGTGAAGTGAGTAGGCCCGTCTCTGTACAGACGCAAAAGCTGGAACGGGCTAATCCCCTCCCACCCATCCCTAAAAGAGAAAACAAACTCTTTCTTTCTCTCTCTCTCTCTCTCTCTCTCTCTCTGTCCGTCTGTCTGTCTGTCTGTCTGTCTCTGTCTGTCTCTGTCTGTCTGCCTGCCTGCCTGCCTGTCTGTCTGTCTGTCTGTCTGTCTCTCTCTCTCTCTCTCACACACACACGCACACGCACAGACACACAAACATACACACATACACATGAGGCACAGGCGGCTTGGAAGTATGAAAAGAGAGCCATCAAAGCGACCCAAAGAGCATGCGCACGGTCCAACAGGACTTAAAAGGGATCCGCAACCCAGTGCAGCTGCAGGATTTCCATTCAAATCACATGACTGATTTGGGATTTGACTTCGACTGACGTCATCATCGAGGGCCCGAATCCGGTCTTTCAACTTTTGAGCGGTTTGCTCTATGCTCTGCAGACAGAATACAATTGAGCGAAGGCAGTCGTGACAGGAAGAAGGTCCATGCTTGCTTATTTCATTTCAAACCTTTTTTTGTGCTTCCCTTATTTCACGTCCATGTCTCACACTTGACCCCCCCTAAAAGCCTACATGTCCGCAACGGCTCCCTTTGAAGACCCGAAGGTGTCAAGTGCATGCGTTTCTGTTCGATGAAGAGGAGGAGTCCAGAAAAAAAGTCACAGACCTGTATGGTTGCCAGGCGCACCCTCTCGAGGTTCTCGTTCATTCTGTTCTCCGTCTCCTGCCGAGCTACCTCTCCCCTCTCCTCTGCCAACTGGATCTCTGTCTCCAGCCTCTGCCTGTCCTGCCTGCCCTCGTCCCGGACTTCCCTGATGGCAAGTGCGGTCTGAGAGGAAGGGAGAGAATGGAACAGAATTTCAGCTTCTATTCTGCGTACGTAGTGGAGGCTGCTACCGAATGAGACTGACGCAGGGGTAGAGGTGGTGGGAGACAAGCAAGGTATTGCTGGACGAAGGAGAACCATGTAGAAAGATGGGAAGGGAAAGAAAGGCGAATAGAAAGAGAAGAGAACGCGCGCCAGCGTTTTGAGACGTAAAGAACTTTCATCAGAACTGTGAGCTGTCCCTTTGTGGGCAGAGGCGAGGTCTTGCTAACTGACTGACTGACTTTTGCCTCAAACCGCGTGAAGGTTTCCTTCATGGCACTCCGAATGTCGAAGTCAACTGCAGAAAGAAAAGCACTCATCGCAGACCGCAAGTGATTTGTTCTCATTCACTTTTGACGAGAGTCGGTTTACACCTGTGCAGTTGCCAAAACCCGTTGTAGGCAGGGGCAGAAGCAAAGCCATGAAATAAGAGAACAAAAAAGAGAAGACCAAGGGAGAACGGAATGCAGGGAATGCCAGGTGAGAGATAAGACAGGCACCTCAGAAGGATAACATTTGCAATTCCTCTGATTCTCGCTGAATGATCAGTCTTGTTCCGCCTGTCCATCCGTCCACTTGTGCGTCCGTCTGACCTTTCTGAATGTCGCGGAGGAGCTCTGCCTGCGTTTCCGAAATTTTTGATCTCAGACGGCCTGCATGCGCCATACAGGGCGGGGAAGAGAAAGAAAGGAGTTTGTTTGGCGTTGTTGTTACCGTCTGAATGTTCAGGCAACGCTCCTTTTACCTCTGTCTTTTGGTCTCATTCGAGATAGGAAGTCAAGCGGTATCTAATTGTTGTGTCTATGATCCGTTCGCCAGATCGTTTCTCTTCGTGATCCATACACCCGATCATGAAAAGGCTGTATCAGAATCAGGAAAACGATCGCATCTCCTCTTTCTTTTATGCTTTCTTGTCCCTTTCTTTTGTCCCTTTTCTTCCCCTTCCACCCGGACCGTCTGTGTCCTGCAGCTCCTTCATGTGTTGAGAGAGGTTCTCTGCAGTCTGGGCCTCGAATCTAGACTCCTGCAGGAAGGGAGGGAGGGAGGGAATCTTGAGCGGCACAAGGAGATTCGCATTCTACGTTTCGTAAAGCCTGCCAGACTGACGTAATGGAGGAAAACGAAAGTCTGCGCAATAAAAGATGGACAAGGGGGTTCGCAAAGAGGGAAAGGAGAGAGAAAGAACCAAACACGCATTAAAAAAACAGACCTTCTACTTCTCTCATCCTGTCACCAGCACAGGCAGACAGACCTAGAGACAGAAACGAACTATGGGTAAAGCGGAGTGATTTGAAGAAAGCCTGACAGGGCAAGATTGACAAAGAAAAGACGGCCTTGCCCCCTGCTCTCCTCTCTACTCACCTTGTCTCGAAGCTGCCGATGGTGCCCTGCCAGGTTCTCCAGTCGACTGTCCACTGCCCGCACCTGCGTGGAAGAAAAGGACACAGAACAAATTTGTCGATGCCGAGAGCATTCTCAAGATGGCTGTGCATTCTTGTGTTGTCCATTAGGCACTCGTGTGAATGACCAATGCACTCGTTCGGAGGGCAAGTATCGTCAGTGCCTTCGTGGGGGCTATGCCAGGAAGCATATGCAGACAAATGGAAAGAAGGGGAGACAAAGAGGCCTAGAAGAGTCATCAACAGGGAGGCTGTCTTCAATGACGCACGCACCTCTGAAGAGACGTATTTCTTCGTTTCGTCACTATGGAGTTGAATTTCCTTCGCAGAAGCCTCCATCATCTCCTGCCAGTCGAGGCGGAGCTGTTCGAGTTCCTTCAGAAGCTGGAGCTGGCCCTTGTCGACGGCTTTGATGATCTGAAAGGAACAAAAGAGAAAAGAAGGGGGGGGGGGGCACTTTTGGAAACACTACACGGAGTATTTTTGCAGTTAGTGCAGAAGAAGTAACCTTCAAGGACCAGAGATTGAGTCTGTCGGCGTGAAAGTAAGACATTTTGAATCGATAGAATCCAGGGGTCTTGGACTGGGCAGCAATCTGTGGGTTTCGTGGTCATGCAGTCAACAATCAGTGCGTCATGCAGTTCTCGTCCATCGGCTGGGGAAACGCAGCATTGGAGACTGGACGCCGTGTGCCCCAGGATAGCCTGAGGCCGCTGTCCTCTCCAAACAAAACCCCCATGAACCTAGGTGAGTTCTGCTTGGACTAATGAATCGAGGGTTTGCAATCAAACGCATACAGCAAAAAGCACGCACAAAGAATAAAGGGAAGGAAAACCCTGTCAGCAACCCACCCTGTCAGCCTTTGCATTTTGCTTGACGATCCCCTCGGTTCTCCTCGCCTTTTCTTTCTGGATCAACGCCTCTGCCCGAGCAGCACTGAGCAGAAAGAAACGAGACATGAGGAGGGAAAGGAAAAGATCGAATGCGCGTTTAAGTAAAGCTCTACGGTGTTTACTGGCGAGAGTTATGGAGGAAGGCTCACGTGAAGAGCAACCAAAGAGTGCGGTACAGGCAAATGCACGTGTCGCGCAATCAACCAACTGGACTGGAAATAAAAAACCTCTACCGGAGAAAGCTCGAGGTCGGAGGAAAGGAAAGGGGAGAAGGAGAAAAGGCGAGGCACAGAAAAAATAGAAGGCTGCAGGGGCTGCAGGACATTTCCATTCATGCATCCACAGTTTCTGAAGGTTTCTTTCCATTGCACTTTCTCTCAAGCCCGAGCTTTCTCTTCCTTCCTTCATGCCTCCAGACATTTCGAGAGGTAGACAGACAGGCCGACCGACTGACCGTCCCTCGAGTCTCTGGACCCTCGTGATGACAGCTGCCAGGTGGGTAGTGGCGAGCTTCTCCTGTTGTTGAAGAGCCTCGTCGACAGAGTTAAGGACCTTCTGCTCAGTGACTGCAGAAACGAAAAATAGCGCACAGAGAGGCTTCACGGCTTCGAAGGAGCAAGCAGAATCGCAAAGAGATAACACAACAAAAAAGAAATAAATAACTGCACGCCAAGATGATGATCGTGTCACTGCATCATCAATAGAGAACTGATTGCAACGGCTGATCAAATATCCTCCTTCGCTCCCTCCTTGTACCCACCCACCCACCCACCCACCCGGTATTTTGGAGTCCAAAGTCTTGAAGGATTCCGTCAGAGCTCTGGAGACGTTGCCGATCTGCTCAAGAAGGTCCCTTGCAGTTGCTGTTTGTCTCTCCTCTGCAGCAACCAGAGCGGCGTGTCCCTCCCTGTCCCCCGCCTCCTGTCGCTGTCTCATCCTCTCCTCGGCAGCATCAAGTTCCGATCTGCAGACGGAAGATGCAGAAGACAATTTATGCCAGTCTTCATGCCGGTCCCTCTGTTGAGGCACTACCAACGGAAAAGCCATCAGCAGAAGAAGGGGAAAGAAGCAACCTCAAAAGAGCGAATGAATGAAAACAAGAGATGTGAAGAGATCGAAGAAAGCGAACGGAAAGGCCAGAGAAAGAACAGGAAGGCCAAGTCGACAAGTTCTCTTTATGGACTGACGTCAGTGCCGCAATTGATCTTTCCATTTCGTGTTTGTCGTCCTGTTCCTTCTGTTCCAGATCGAAGGTGCGTCTCATAGTCTCCTCGTGCATTCGCCTCTTCTCCTGAAGGGCGGCGGCTTCTCTCTCGTTCACCTCATCGAGGCGAAGATGCAGGGTCTGAGGGCGGAGTGCATGAAGACACGTCAACAAAATTAAAATACACAGAAAAATACATCTTTTTATTGCTGGGCCAAGAAGAACTCGGAGTATTTATTGAGAGAGAGATCAGTCAGAGCGTCAGAGTCAAAGGGTGCCGAGTTGCGAGGTGCCAGCTGGAATAGCCATTCGAGTTTACACCTTCTGTCAGGGCTGTCAGGGCCACTGGTGGTCGTCAGAGGAGAAAAGAGGAAGGAACAGAAAGCAAGACCGCAGAAGCACTCAAAATCTGTCTTCATTTGTGTTTTTTCTGTACATGCCACTCGTGCATGGTTTCTCGTCGGGCTTTGGACCCACACTCCGCGTGTCCCAAACAAACACTTGCTTTAGTTGGCCGTGGAACCTTTGGTTGATTTCACTGGATACTCAATATTCAAGTTTGAGGGAATAATTTACCTGTAGCTGGTCCTCCAACGTTCCGTGCATTGCAAGACGAGCGGCAATTTCTTTCTTGAAGAGTCCGAGAACAGTCGGATGGGCGTCCTCCCTGTCAGTTGCTGCCTGGAGACTCTGGGTGACTGCGACCTGCGCGGGGTTGTGCTGGAAGTTGGAGGAGTGGCCCATGGGGGGAGCGAAGCCTGTTCCCCCCCCCTCTCCAGCAGAGATCGGAATAAAGGTCAGTGCTGGGTCTTCAGTTGAAGGCGACCTCATTAGCGTCACGGCCTCACTGCACACGTCGCATCGGTTGTTCATTCAGTCACCAGATTGAGTGAGAATCTGGAAGCCCTCATATCACTCGAAAATTCCGACAAAACAATAAAGAATCGGCCACAGAGCAGCAGAGAGACTAAGAAGCATGAAATGCGGAGTGATTGAAGGTGACGCAAAAAGATGGCATCGGTGTATACAAAAAACAGAGAAAGGCCAGCTGACCGTTTCACGAGCGCCTTGTCCTTCCCCCCCTGCATTTCTTCCACAATCTCCCGAATTTGAGAGACGGCCCCAAGTGGCAATCCCCCGTTGGGTTGTGCGCTTTGCATCTGTGAGATCGCAGTGAGACCCTCCAGCCTGTGTTTCGCTTGTGAGAGCGCCGTCTCTGCCGCTGAAGCCCTCAGCTCAAGCCTCGCACTTGCCTTTTCGACCTCCGCCAGACGGGTTCTCAGGAGATCTCTCTCGTCCTCAGTCGAACTCTTCTCTGCTGCTGCCTGCAGGGGTATGGACAGAAAAGGGATGCTGCCATCACTCAGTCAAGTAATCATCTGGTAAGCACAAAGACAGAGGAATCTCTAAAGCAGAGGACAAACGTTTCTCTTTCCGTCTCCCGGTAGATACTTTTGTGGGACCACAAACAAAATGAGGCACGACTGTAAGTAAGGACAAAACTCTATTGGAGACATTGGATAGAACGACAGAACATGCAACGAGACAGTATCGTTGCCCCCCCGACCCCTGACCTTTTCCCCGTGCGAAGCAATGGCATCAGTAGCCCACTGCCGGAACCTGCTGTCTCTCTCCTCCTGCTGGCAAATGTGCCCTCTCATGCGTTCCTCCTGCAGGTGGATTCACGGAAAAAGATTCGCATCGCTCCAATATGTTGAGGAAAGTCAGATAAGAATCAAACTGTAATGAAAGCGAAAAACTTCCGCTGGACCAGCCACTGTCTTCTCTTGCAGCCGCGTCACTGTGAGCTTGAGCGAGCGTGTATGTGTAAAGGTGAACACAGGAGAAAAACAAGTATGTGAGACGGAGGCCGAGACAATCACGCAGGAAGAGGAAAAGTACGAGATGGAAGTCGGGCACGTGAAAGCACCGACCATCTGGGTGACTTCCGAGTCGACTCGCTTCTCGAACATCGACCTCAGATCCGCAACAGAGGAGCTTAGATCGGACACTCTGGTTCTCATCGCATCCATCTGGGCCGCCTGGCTCTGCAGAAAGAAAGAGAAGTGAAGAAAACAAGAGTGACACTGATAAATGGATTCAGGGAGGCGTCGTCGTGGTACGAATAACCATCGACTAAGAGCAAAAGTGCGCAACCTTTTTTCCTTTCCGCATGAGAAGAAGGGGTCGAGGGTCCCAAGATGGCATCCACGATGACCGACTGAAGGAAAGCATTTGGTTTCAGTCGTCATAGTCCCCATCAGCTCATCGTTTCAGCTCTTCTTTATCGAATGAAAGCACCTTGCTGGGAACTGCACTGACCGCAACGTATTCCAAAGTCTGTTCTGCTCGTGCGAGTCGACGGTCGAATCGATAGAGATCCAGGGGAACCTCACGAACAGCGTTACCGTCCCGCCGTCCTTCAGACCCAGGCCACAGAGCTGTGGGATTAGAGAGACCAGACACCCTGCACACAAAGCATGAGGAGAGTCATTTCATTCAACGAAGTCGGTCATTTCATCAAACCTGCAAAGTTGAAGCGACCACCGTCTACTCATTGCCGAGTTTCAGCCGTACTTCTTTCTCACCTTCGGCTGTCATCTTCCGTACTCGGAGTGACCCTGAGTTGCTCCTCGAGGCGGGCAAGGTCGTCGTTTTTTGCCATCTGCATGTCGACCTCTGCTTGTCGGGGTCTCCGAGGACGCGCTGAGTTCGGCTGACTTTCTGCACCCATCAACTTCTGCTGCTGCATCTGAAATTCTCGAGGAGGAAAGGCCCCGTCCCTCTCCCTCTCCCGCATATCACTGCCCTCATAGATTGGCTGTGCACTCTCACGACCGAAGACTGCCCACATGGAATCCCTCATCGCACGCGTTGGGTACCTCTTTGGACTACCCGGTTTTCCATCTGTGGGAATGAACATTGTAATGTCGAGCTCGGTTCTGTTCTGATGTCAGGAGACTACGTGACCGTTGTCATGTACACAAAGATTTCGTACTTGTAGCGCGCAGTGGCTTTTGGTGGATCCCACAGATTCTCTATACATGCGCCAAGGTGAAGCAACACATGCTCCCTTGAAACGCCCTGACCAGCAGTTTTGAAGGCCCTTGAGGAGAAACTGACGAAATCGATGACGATAGTCACCTATTATTCTTTGGTTGCGTACTGAAGAGAGCGTTGTGGGAGCTGTTCAGGATCCCTTGTGTCCATCAGAGACTCGGTCTGTCAACAGCTAGAGCAACACTGGACTGTTGCTTGTGCTGTATTGATACGTAACGTATTGAAACTGTATGCATGCATGCATGTGCAACACTCGATCAGTGTATGTCCATGCAAACAACGTGCGTATAGTGTTGCAACGCGTGTCCGTGCGAACCCCCCCTGCATCCCCCGGCCCCGAGTCCCCGACGTCATGGTGCGTATGTGGCCATTCGGTTAAGTGCCCCATGCCTGCATGCACAAGATGTTTTTACGGGATCGCGTGCAAGCAATACTATACGTGCATTGCATTGAGTGTCCCACAAACCCAGGCTGTATATGGGTCTCCGACAATGTTGAAGCGGTCTGTTCGTAGTTCTTGCTTTCTCCAAGACTCCCCGGCTCACAACCGTTTGTTTAGTAACCTAGAAGTCTGTGTAGTTGCGCTGGCAGTTGCAAGTGAACGGCTCTCCCGCAAGACTTCCGTTGAACTTCCAGAGAGGAGACGAGACGGTGTATCTGAATGCAAAGCGATGATGGCGGAAGTTGGCCAATCCCCGTCGTCAAAGGAAAGAGCGCCCAGAAGAAAGAAGACACAGAGGTCAAATGGATGTACCAAATGTGTGGGGAGAACTGCGACGATGTGTAAGGACTTCTTTAGATCTGTCCCATATGTTGCACTCCTTGCTTTCGCTCTGAAGATTGTTGCAGTTATCTTTGTGGTTGACTCAGCGTTTAAGCTATCTTCGAAGGCAGATGCCATCTTCGATCAAACTGAGTTGATTGATCGCGTTCGGAAGGCGCTGACAGCCTTGGAGGTGGCAGATGTTGTCCTGTCTGCCTGCGCTCTAGTGGCAATGACCTTCACAGCAGGAAAGACTGGAGAGACGGTGTTTGGCGAGGAGAGGCCTTTGAGTCGTCATTTGTGTGGGAAGAGGGTACAAATGGTTCTCCGACTCTTTTTTTGGTTCTTTTTCATTCTCACCCTCGGCATTCTGGTTGTGTTCTCTATGGTTGTTGTTTCTTCGTTGATCTTTGACGTGCTGTGTAAGGTCAAACCGTTGCTTGCTCACGTGATTGTCGTGTTGAAGCAAGCAAGTCAGTTTGTGAAGGGCCTCCAGCCTAAGGTGACATTTGTTCAGCGTTTGATTGAATTCATCACGGGTGACAATTTGGCCCTTGAGGGGGAGGTCAGCAAGGCCTTAGACCAGGTGGCGGAGATGAGAGAGTACGTGGTGCAGGTGAACCACGAATTGACTCCAGTTTGTAACGCTGTGAGGAGTCTTGTGGAGGCGCCGGGTTACGAAACCTTCATCAGGCTGCTAGTAGCCCCCTTCGTTCTTGCCATTGTCCAGGCGTTGTTCATGACAGGTCTTTCGGCCTCCATTGAGAGAATTCGGAGAGCCGAGGTGTGGGGGAAATTTCAACGCGATCGTGAACAGAAGAAGGAACTTCAGAGAGAGAGACGGAGATGCTCGTCAGCCTCGAGAGGTGACACAGTGGAGTGGCCTGACGGAGTGAAGGAAGACAAGAGTGATACGGGTGGATCAAGAAAGGGGGAGGAGACAAAGGGGAAAGGAACAGGAATGTTCGATAATTCAGAACAAGAGGGGAAGGTCAACTTTCGGAAGGGCCTATCTGTGTCAACCCAGATGGCGACAGTGCAGTCACAAGGGAAACATGTACCTCAAGAAAGGGACGAAGAAACAGGGGATCTCTTTACACAGGAAGGACTAGGAGGTGGTGGGGGAGAAGACGGGCATAGTGGGGGGGCAGACCGAGGAGAAAGACCGACGCTTCGGAATTATGCACAGACAACTACTGCTGCACCTGCATTCCCAATTGAGGTTCTACCTGCACAACACTCACCGTCTCGTATCACGGAGGAGCCACCTCCACAGGTGTAAGGAGAGATCCATTCTGGTACTCTCTGAGTCTCCAGCCTTCCGCCACGAAGTTCTGCGTCGGAGGACTGAGTCTCTGAGAAGCAAGTCAGAGCAAGCACACTGATGACACTGCTGCTTTATCAGTGCCAGAAGCCCGTTCAATTCAATTCAATTCAGTTCATGGAACAATTATGAGGTTAATTGTTGCGTCATGTATAGTCACGCTTTTCAAATTGCGCAGCATTCATCATCATTAAATCACTAGTTAAATTATAGTCCTACTATACTTTCGACTATCTTACAAATTTCAAACTTTGAATCATTTATTAATATATAGCTAAGTTATTTAAAGCCATAAATACAACGCAATACTAGTAGTTGAAGTGTCGAATAGGGACGTAATTTTAAGTAACTTAAACTATAGCTGAACATAGTTGAACCATTATATATATATATGATTATATATGCACACACACACACATGGCTTTCTAAGACACATAAAGGATATAACTTAAAATTAATTTGCAAATTCATTTAATTGAATACAGTTTTATTCATGTAAAGCCACCTAAATTCATAATTATTAATTAGAAATGAGAATTTAACATTCATTCATTCATTCATTCATTAACTATAGTTCACTCATTCATTCATTCATTCATTCATTCATTCATTCATTCAATTAAGAGACGACTACAGCGAGGGCGAAGCAGAAGTTAGCGCAGAAGGGAACTGAAAGGAAGGAGATTTGTCAAGAGAATGCTCTGGGGGGGGGCGGAAGAGAAGAAAAGTGACAAGACTGGTCAGTGAAGTTCATTAGAGCCAAAATAATGATAATAATCAAAAAGCTCAGGAAAGGGCAGACAAAATGCATCATTCAATCCTCTTCCAGCGTCTCCTTTCTCGCTTTGATACAAAGCGGGTGTGTCCGTTTGTCTGCCCACCCAGACGGCGTTTAGGGGCTCTTCATGCGGAGAAGCTCTAAATACAGATTCTTCGAAAATTCTGCTTTAAGCAATGCGACGGACAGGTTCTGTCATCTACAAAAGTCCCCCCCAAAGTGAAACAATACAACACGCGCGGTTCTCAAAGAGACGAACAGCCAGGAATAAAGCCATTATCTCTTCTTCGTCGGCTTCGCATACAGAGGCAGCGAAAGCTATCAGAGACCAGCGAACCGAGACTGAGATGTCTTCCGACGTCACACACATTCGCGTACGGACACAAGCGGACACAAGTAGACAGAAAAACAAAAGAACAGGGGCATACGCACGGGATGGAAACATCAGATCGGACCAGATAGAGAATTCAGCTACCAAAGAGACAGAAAGGCAAAACATGACAAAAGCAGACGCATAACGGCACAGCCGGAGTTTTAGCACATAGTTTGCCAGGCAGATGGACGGACTTCAACAGACAGGAAGGTACACACATGCACGTAGAGACAAAGAATGACAAGGAAACCGACAGAGTCAGAAATAAATCACAAGTTGAAGACCCTCAAAAGCATAGAATTCAAGCAAGTAAGGCAAATGGGTTCCCAAAACCTTAAATGTGTGAATTCATGAATATCAATACTGGTGAGAAAGTGTCATGGGGCCCACAGCTTGATGTCTTGCCACGGCTCTGGAACTTGCAATTTTCCGGAGACGGGTGATCTGTCTGGATTAGTTTGAAGGGACTGCCACGCAGTGGCCCAGTCCTCTGGTAGAGTAAAGGGTGGCTGAACTGAGATGTCTGGCTTGAATCCAAAGCGACCATAGTACGATGGATCGCCGAGAACGTTCACCTGCACCACACCTGAAGCAGACATCTGGTCGAGGCCCGTCCGAACGAGCATGGTGCCTATTCCTTGACGCTGCATCTCTGGGTCCACTCCAAGCGGTCCCAACAGAGCTATTTTCGAGGGACCACCTTCAATCCCGCACATTGTGAAGATGACATGCCCAACTGTCGCTCCTTTGACTGTTGCAACGAGAGAAATAACGGGGTCCTTCTCTGACAGCAGCTTCTGGACAAGTGGTAAGAGGTCCTCTTCAGGAAAGACGCGAGGGTACAGACTTTCAAGTGCTGCTATGTCTGACGGGCTGCCTGGCCGAATTTGAACCTGCCCGGTCATTAACAATAGATCGATACAATGCCGGACACGGTGCTGCAAGACCCTTCTGTGCTTGAACGTGATCGAACAAGAGGAAACGACCAGCTTGTGAGGCACTTTGCGTGACTCCTATATATGCGAAAACGTAAATAGAACTCTGATCGATTGAGCGATTATGATAAACCAGCTTATTGAAGTTTCCCTGGTCGTATACATGGAAAGAGAAGCATGCAGGAGAAGTGAATCCCCCCCAGCGATTGGCTGTGAGCTCTTTGTGAGCGGCTGTACCGAATGCTACGGAGTCAGAGGCGCTCAGTGGCTCGTCCTTGTTGAAAACTATTAATTAACTTTGATCGAAACAACGATATATCTGTTGCACTGTGTTGCATGCAATTTAATGCACGCGTGTTGCACGCGCGTGCACATGCGTGCAGTGTTGCAGCAGTTAATTGAGTTCTTCTTCACTTAAATTGTGATAGCTATAGACTGAAACAGTCAGATCGAGTCTCTCTCTCTACATATGCATTAATGTATGACAACGTATATTAATACGTCCTGGCATATAATTTGCACATACAGATGGGACAGACGAGCTGAAGGAGCTTGCAACAGGATATTGCCTGCGCGCAGTCGCTCTTTTGCATCGATATCGATATTAGTACATGGATGTATTCGTATACGTACGTGCACGTATACGTGGATTCGTCCATCACACTGCATCTGAACCCCAAAGGGTTCTCCCAAGCAGAACTTCCCGTCAACAAAGTGTGCCGATTTCGCGTCAGCATCTCTTGTGGATGGAAGCTTGACTCGCCGGGTCCTTTCGTGCGGCGATTCCACCTTCTCACCAAAGCGTGTCCTTTGCAAGTGAAAGGCGCAGCTTCAACAATGCCGCCGAAAGGAGTTTCTTTTGAGGAGAAGCGAAACCGTCTGCTCAAAGTCATGCACGGTGAGTCTGTTTGGCCTGGCTTGTCATTTGACGGTGATAGCCTACATTCGATCTATATATCCCTGTTTCGTTTGTTATATGCTTTGCCGATCAGACAAGCAGGAGTTCTTCACCTTGAAGGAACTGGAGAAGCTCGGGAAAGAGGCAGGCATCATTGTCCAAGCCGTGAAGGAAGTCCTTCAATCTCTGATTGATGATGACAAAGTGAAGGTCTGTCGGAAAGACTCAAATGTCGGGAAAGACGCCGCCGAAATGTCATTTCACTGTTGTGAATCTCTTCGCGCTTGCAGACCGACAAAGGTTGGCTGGCTTCGTGTGTCAGTCCGGGAGGTGGCCACCCTTTGTTCTCTTGGCATTCTAAGGACATGGCTGGAGCCATGAGCTTTGCATGATTCCTCTGCTTCACATTTTTTCAGTTGGCTCTCAGAACATTTATTGGAGCCTGCCTTCTGATGACCTGGCGGCCGAACGCAAGAAGCGCGAAAAACTCACGAAGCAGGTCGAATCGCTCGAATCCGATGTCCAGCAGAAGCACGAATTCATCAAAGCTCGAAGCGCATCTGCGATCCCCGAGGTCGACTTGGAGAAGAAGACGAAGCTCATGCACGGCCTCGAAGCAAAGTGCTTGGTCAGTATTGACTGCGGAGCAAAACTCTGTGCAGTGTTTTACCGAGGGATCTCTTTACGCAAATTTGAGGTAGAACTGGCAGACTTCATGTGAACCATGTGTGCATCAACTGCAGAGTCTTGAAAAAGAAAAACAGGCTCTCAAGGAGGTTGATAACAACTCAGTGCTCAAGATGAAGGAACGCCTTGGAACGGCACAGCAAGCAGGTTTGTGTTTGTGCAGCAAAGTTGTGTTCGATCTAACAAGCCTTACAGTCTCTTTCGGCGGATGCTTAATCCTCCCTTCTCTTCCCTCCTTGCTTCCTCCCTTCCTCCTCTTCTCCCTTCCTCAGGGTGTCGCTGGGTGGACAACGTTCAGTGTCTGCGTCATTTCTGGTGTACTCGAAGCGGGGCATCAGAGCAGGCTTTCAATGAGGCGTTTGGGATCCCAGCTGACTGGTCCTGAGAACGTCCCAACACCCCAAACGCACAGTTGACTGAAAGAGGCCTCGAACCTTTGGTGGATCGATTTGCGCCTGTTTACCACCAACCCGGGCCTCGAAATCAGAGTGGTACCTCGAGTTGTGATGCTGTTCCCAGCAAGCATCTGCTTTAAGGTTCGAAACTAAGTTCGGAAACTCTCTACCATGATCGAGCTCCAATGTAGGCTCCAACGAGGTGTCTTTGTTACCTCCGATTTTTCTACCCCAGTACCCCCCTTTCTTCATTGTCCGTCTCAACTTCTCTCAAGTCGTTTCTAGAGTCGTTTGCATAATGTTTCCCACTGCTTTTCATGCACTGCATTGACTTATGAGTCAAGTCAAACAGAATTTGAAAGGTTTAACCAAGTAAGAATTTAAGCGACAGTTTTTAATATACCAAGCGAAACTCAATTTGGCAAACCCATACAGCCAATTACGTTTGCGATTGCAAATATAAAAAATATTTTTATCGCGGAAACAGTTTTTTCAGACTTGTTTCTGATAATATTCGTCAAGTCTGTACAAATTTTCAAGTTCATACGCATGACCGATTACGTTTGCAAAAAATATAAAAATTCAAAGTTGGGCGGCCAAAAAACGAATCCTGACTTTGAATTTTCATATTTTTCGCAAACGTAATCGGTAGCACGTACAAACGTGAACATTTGCACAGACTTTACAAATATTATTAGAAACATATCGCAAGTCTTAAAAGACTGTTTACGTGATAAAAATATTTTTTATATTTGCAATCACAATCGTAATCGTGCCAAATTGAGTTGTGCTTGGTATATGTAATACCTATAACTTTTTGAAGGTCATGCACTGATATGCACAGACAGCTCAAATGTTAGCTCATACTATATAATATTCGAATCATACTTCTAATGACATGTAGCCATTTATTATTTTTTTTTTTAACATTTGTGATCTAGTTTATGATAATTTTTATGATCTACTATTTAATAGATGGTGAGCAGTATGAAAAACTTCAGAAAAACTTAGTGTTGAATTGAATTATCGTGAGTTAAGATATGCATGTTTACATGTCTCTACATATGTCATTAAATAGAAAAGAAGGGAAACTAGGCTCAGGACTGATAGATGAAAGAAATTCTTAGAAAGTACAAACATGAAAAAGGATGGCGTTATGAGATGGCGTCACTGGCGTGGCATAGTTGGCAGTCAACATAGGTTAACTAAGGTCAACATCATATGAAGTTACATTGAAGTAGCCTCGCTCATGCGTAAGCATGCCCTACCAGAAGTAGAAAAGTTAAAAAAAAAATGTAGTTGTCAAATGTTGTCAAACTAGTCATAGCTATAGTTGCAAAATGTTGCCGAATGAGGGTCCATCTTTAACAATCTTCCTTGTATTTTATGACTTGCCGAATGCTAAACCAAGCCTATGTTAGACGTACGCCTATTATGGGTTGATGATGATAGCGTATGATAATTACCCTCCTGTCACTATTAACTGAAACTTTTTAGGAAATTCAAATTCAACCTAAGTTCTGCTCTATTCACTTATAACATTCAAGTCTATTCTGAAGTTCTGCGCTAGGTCAATTTTTACTAGTGTTCAATACCATAGTGTAACCACACCTTCTCTTATATGCATTTTTCCACTTAAATATCGTCGCCAATCAATGCATTCCAGACGCGTTACCATTTTAGACACGTTTTTGAATAGGTTTAAATTAGTTGAGACCGTGGGTCTCTGCTATGATGACGGTTTCAATGCAATACTACCTGTTGAAAAGAAGCGTTATCTATCTTAGCCTTCTTGGGTGCACGCTTAAAAAAAGAACTGAACTGAAAACGGAGATAAGCTGATAAAAGCAGAAGGATTCAAAGCAGTTATACAGAAAAAAGGTCTGGCTCTCAAATACAAAACTTCTTTGAATTTTGAAATGGATGGAAACTCCAAAAGAGTTTGCACAATGACTTTGTTAATGAAGCCACAGCTGATCCAAAGATCCTGGTATGATCTATTGTGATCAACAATTTATGTACGTGCATAACACTGCATACAGATGCTCGGAACGGCTCAAAACACATGTAGTTTTACGCAGAGTCTAGTATCTATCATAATTTATGCATGCGTTGATTGTGGGCGTCTCGAGCCGTGCGCGTCTTGATTGCGCGTCGACGTTCTACGGTCTTCGGCCGCAGCATCCTCCGGAGTTCTGCATCTTTTACCTCAAAGCATACTCTGAACTTCTGCAACAAAGTTCAAGACTATTCTGAACTTCTGCGGCCTCAGTTCAAGGAGTCGATAGTGACAAGGGGGTAATGATGATGATGATGATGATATCGATAGCTCATTGATCTGGTCATCTACTAATGATGATGATATTGAGCTCACCACCCGGTCCTAGGGGCGACTAATAGAAGATATTGAGGTAACGCCGGAATCGCCGGACTGCAATGCACTAGTTAGCACTAGCTAGTAGCTAGCTAACTAGCGAACTCTAGCTGGCTAGCTATTACTAGCTACCGAACTCTATAGGTAATGTATGAAAGGAATAAAATTTAGTTGCCGTGCTCCCAAGGAGCCCCGGCATATGAAGGGGTTTCGGGCCCGCGGGTTGGGCACTGTCAGCGCCAATTCGGTCGGCGCGGTGCTCGATCCTGCGCGGCCAGCCTGGGGGTCGTGGCCGGCCCTTTCATGCACTGCAAAGCCGAGGTGACGAGCATTGATGAGCCCGCGGTTACAGTCGATCAAATGGCCTTTGCAAGATCATAAATGCGGTGTGAGGCGTCAGCTTGTAAGGCAGGAAAGGAAAGCGAAGCAGAGCCTGTGCATGAGCATTCGCGGGAGAGAACTGGTTGAGTTGTGACAAACGCCTGGAAACAAAATGACAACTTCTGACACTAGCCGTCTCCCCCCTCACTTGGTTTGCTTCCAAACCGTGAGAGGGCCTTCAGAAGTCGAGGACGTTCTTTGTGGACGGTTTCTGGGTCAAAGTGATGCCCTTGTACTTATACATGTGGGTCCTTCCCCTCTGGTCCCCGCTTTCCCACCGCTTCGTGTCCGTTTGACTTTTAATTCCTTTTCTTCTCTGTCTCTGCAGTCGACGGCTGTGTCGCTCTTCGACGCCTCCTCTCTCAACCAAGTGGCATCCTTTGAGCTGGGGTGCCGTCTCAGTGCATCCAGGGTGAGTCGTGAGTCTAGTGCACTTCCTTGTCCCAAATAGAGAGCACTTTGTGCGGGAGACGGCCGAACCTGATGCTGCTGCTCAGTCTGGTTTTCGAGAGCTCTTCCTTTCTGTACAGAGTGAATGCATGAAAGGCATCATACATGTCTGTTCTCTTGTTTGCAGGTATGGAGGAACCTACCGGAAAGCTTCGAGTCATACGGGGGAAGTGCTGATGGCCTCCTGGTCAGTCGGCTCCTTGCTGATCTGCTTGATCCCCTCTTTTGACTATCGTCGTCTCTCTTCTATTCTTTTCTGTCCTTACAGTCTTGCCATGCGCCTGTCTCTTTTCCTTCACCCAAGTGTGGCGCTGTCTTTCGAATGTGTGAGCAGTTGATGACTGATGAGGGCAGCGTTTCGCTGTTCGGTTTTTCGCTTTCCGGGGGCAGGAGGAAGCTTGGTCTGGTATGCGACTTCGGGAAACCCCCCCATCCGGAGGTTCCCAAGCTTCCCTGGGGGTGGCGGTTGAATCTACGGGGCGAAGAGGAAGAGGGAGACGGAAACGGGGGTGGTTTGTGGTCTGCCTTCAGGCCCTCGGCAGGAGACTTGGGGGGGGGTGTGGGGGGAGGGGAGGACCTCGCTGTGGCCGTGCTGGACTCCGACGTGAATGCCCCGTTTGGATGGTTTCTTGCGTCCTTCCGTCCGCATTCCTTGGCTTTGGGGTTTGGGTGTGAGGAGAGCGGGGGGCACTGGAGGCTGTGGCTGGATTGTCCGGGGAGAGTGAGGGAGATGGTGTGGGTCGGCAAAGGAGAGGAAGGGAGGCATGGAGCTGCTGTGCTGAGCTCTAGCAGGTGAGGGTGGAAGGCGTGTGTGTGAAGAGAGTAATTGATTGCACGTGAGAGCTGTGTCGGGTTTCAATCTCAAGAGTCAGCTAGGACGCTGGAAAGGTTCCTTACGTTCTCATGTCCTTTCTTTGTTCAGTGGATGACCTACTTACTTTCGCTTAGTGGCTTCCATCTTTTCTATCTCTCTGTCCTCCGTCCGTCTATATTCATGTGGTATCTCCATGGAAAGGTAGGTGGGTGGGTGTGGGTGTTATACATTCTACAGTTTTGTGTTGCTCTCTCCTTGCCTTGTGTTTGAGTTGTTCTCTGAATGAGGTAGTTCCTCTCCTGCTCTTCAGGGGACCTTGAATGCGGCAGCAATAGTGTGGCCTTCCTGTCTGATCTTGCCTCTTTCTGTCTCTGTTTTCGACTTCCTGTGTGCAGGGGTCACGACTCCGTTGTTTGGCTTTTCAGCATTCATCTGGACAAGGAGCGGGAGAGGGCGGCGCGGCGTGGGAGCTTCGGGAGGAGAACACCTGCTCTTCCTGTATTGAGACCGGTTGGTCCTTCCTGTGTGTTGGAAAAATCGGGTTGTTGTATGAAGTGCCCGCAGCCCTGTGAACCGTCTCTAGTGGGAACTGTTGCCACAGGGGAAGCAGAAAATGCCATTCTGGCTGGGTTTCTGATTGACAGACCGCGATAGACTGGGAAGGCAAGAATGCAACAGCATGTTCGCTTGCTGAGATCAGACTACTCACGTTATGGTGTATCTTTTCTCTGACAAACTATTCGTGGCTGGGTTTTGTGTCAATCTCTCTCTCTCTCTCTCTCTCTCTCTCTCTCTCTTTCTCTTTCTCTTTCTCTCTCTCTCTCTCTCTCTCTCTCTCTGTGTGTGTGTGTGTGTGTGTGTGTGTGTGATCCCGTTGTCCTAGGTGCCAGACTTTTTTTATTGAATGGTGAATTTAAAAAACTCCTCACTCCCCCCTAGCTGCCTGCAGTTCGCATGCGTCTGTGTCCGCACCGGCCTGGCGTTGGGTCTCCTTGCTGTTCCCTCTCTCGACGCCTTCGTACTCATGCAGGTAGGTCAGAGGGGAGAGGGGAGGTCTGCGTTGAAAGACTGCAAAGAGCTTGACCGACCTAGCTGAAGAGATGCGATTCCTTGTCAGAGTGCATGCAATTCTTTGTGCTGTAACGAAGAAGAACGGCCTAGAGGATGCACTTGACTTTCTGTTGGTTCATGGATCCACCAACTTATGGATGGACTGCTCTCTCTTTCCTGAACTTCCGGAACTGACACGGTGTGATGTCCCCTCGCAATTGTGTGCAGACGGGCAGCGCGAAGTTGTTCCAGGTCGACTTCCAGCAGAACAGAGTGAAGGTCAGTCAATCAACTGAGTGTGTAGGCCATAACATGCACTCGCTGCAGCCTCTCTTTGTTTGTCGGTCTGCATTAAAAAAAGAAGAGCGGAGAATGGAAGGCACTCGCTGTCCCTCGCTTCTTCGACTTTCAGGCAGGAAGGCAGGCAGACAGGCAAGCAAGCGACAGCCCCCCGACCCTTATTAGCTGAGAAGTAAAACGAGACGGGGGAAGAAAAGCAAATGCTCCTTTCACTCAAAATTCTCATCAGGCCACTCGGTGAGCAGACATACCTCGGTGTATTGTGTGCGTAAATAGCTGCCTCTGTGTTCGTTTCACTTTCTGCAGGAGGAAGGCTGGGCACTCACCTCAGACCCGTCTCCGAATTTGCCGCCTCCAGCCGTCTGCACTCTGTGCCATGCAGGGGACATTCCTCAGACGCACAGAGGGTCTTCTGATGGTCTCTTTCTTCCTGAAAGGGGAATGGTGCCCGGGTGTTCGCGTGAGTTTGCGGGCAGGGATTTGGACAGCAGGGGGACGACCAGGGTGATGAAAGAAGCCTCCGATCTCCTCGGGTTGATCGATTCTCATCTGGAGGTGTGTGAGGAAGATGTAGGACAGGGGGGGTTCACGGTCGCGTTAGGGTGGGGGTCTGTGTCTGCCTCCAGGGTGAGTGGGTGTGGAAGAAATCGAGGCAGCAGTCGGAACCGGAGTCTGAGGTTTGGTGTGGGGGTCTGGGTGGTGGAGGGGGGAAGGGAGGATGAGGCTCTGGGGGAACGAGGGGAGGATGCAGTTTTTCTCGGTGTGAATGGAGCAGGTCAGTCAGTCAATCAGTCGGTCAATCAGTCAGAAGAGAGGGGAATGAGAGAGAGCAAACTAATAGGTTTTTTTTTTCTCAACCTTCTGTACATCGAGAGCTCAGGACTTACCCCCGTGGAATATTTGAAGGAAGGAAGGAAGATCCTCATGGTAGGGTGCTTTCACTTTCTAATCTCTTCCTCAGTGTTTTCCCCCTGCATCTTCTTGTGCTTTCTGTTCGTTCCTTTATTCGTTTGTTTGAGGTGTTTCTTCATGTGCTTGCGCTTTGCGCATTTCCCTGTCTGTCAGGGATTGTCGGTGCTTTCTTTGACTGTCAAAAAAGGTGTTTCTCTCTCCACATGCAGGTTCACTCTTCGGTCTCCGGGTCGGGGCCGACGGGTTCTTTTCTGCTGCTCAGTTTGGAGCATGGGCAGGGGACAGCGCAGGGAAGCCTGGGAAGAGGGGACTGAGGGACCCCGTTTTGTCGTCAGTGGGGATGTCGGCAGTCGTCTGTGCGGGGACAGCGGGAGATGAGGGGAAGATGGGAAGTCAGAAGGGAAGCTCGTGGACGGACTGGAGGGTCTTTAGGGTTACAGAGGGAGGGGAGCTGCAGGTGAGTGAGTGGGGAGGCTGATGTGGAGTTACATGTGTGACTAGGTTACACGTAGTTCGTTTGCCATCAGTGACAGGATTCTCCTTTCCTGCGTCGCACTCTTGCTCTGTGGTGAAAAGTTACCGTGACCATATGTTGTGTGTGTGTATGCACATGTATGCATGTATGTATTAATATGTATGTGTGCATGCATGTATGAACGAAATATTCGTGTCTGCACTGGCAGGTGATTCAAGCCGACCTGCCCCCGAGGACGGCGCCGGTTTGGTTTCGAAAGGGCACGAGCCCTCCCTCGGTCCCTCTTCCCTTGTTCCTCCGGGTTTGTGCCGTCTCGGGGTCCGACTTTGAGTGGCCCGCAGGTGGGGCCCTCTCGCATGTGGCGACGCCGCATGTTGACGTTCGTGAGTCTGCTTGGGCCTCTTCTGGTAGCTGTGTGGTGGTGAGGGAATGCGGCCGTTCGGGTTTTGAGTGGGAAGACTGTGGTTCTACTGTGGTGACTCTGCGGGCAGGTGCGAGGACGGAAGACATCGAGGCCGAAGTGGAATTGGGGGCTGAGGCCACAGGGCTTTTCTGTGTCGAGTCAGTTCTGCTTCTTCTCCTTCTTCTTCTTCTTCTTCTGAGATGGATTGAGCTAAGGTCATATTTGCTTGTCAGAGTCAGGCTTGGGAGGCGCTTCTTCTGCGTTGAGTGACATGCTCACCCACATCGACAGAAAATGGGAGACATAGACCGACTTGTGTCAACTTGCTTTTCATACTTTTCGTTTGTGCTTTCAGTCCCTCGGAACTACCCAGCCCCTCCCACTGTGGTTTTTGCATCCTCTTTTGGTTGAAGGAGTGTGGAGTTTTCGTGCGATTGGAGCATCTACTCTTTGTACTTCCTTTGGCGTATATACACCGATGTTTTGTCGCTTCTTTGTGGCAGCCGCACAAGTACGACAAACCGTGCGAAAAGAGTGGTTCTGTTTCCACTTTTTAATATCCCTTGCTTGGTTGACTTGCAGCTTGAGGTGCTATGAGAGAGTTACCTCCTCTCCCACCAAGTTGAAGCTGTTGGTGACTTCGTTCGTTGCAGAGACACGATTCCTCCTCGTAAGCCCCCCACCCCTTCCTTTTTTTTTGAATTAATGAGTATTGTGTGAAATCGGCGTGGCGGCACAGAGCGTGAAAAAGAACAACGCGCGTAGAGGAAAGGAGTTGATGGTTCTTTTTCGTCGATTGTTCTCTCCCAGACCGTCGGTGCTCTGTAAAAGCGGGAATTGGTGAAAGAAGATACGTACTTTCATACGTTCTAGTCAGCTGCTTTCTTTTGCGTGCGTCATTTTCAAGTCTCTTTTCTTACTGAGTATACCCTATGCAAGGACGATCCCCTCGGCAGTCAGTGACGGCCTTGCTTCGAGGGGTTTCTGACGCATTCCGTGCAGCGTCACCTTCCTTGCGCGTCCTCTCTTCTTCTGGGGTGTCTGCTTCGTTCCACGTTTGTCACAAAAGCTCACGCATCTGCTGGTTGATCATGTTGTGCAGATGGGACCTGGACTTTCGGACGAGTCGTCTGAAGAGGGAGACACCGAGATGGAAGATGGGGAAGCGCGAGAGGGGAGGGAAAATGGGAAGGCAAAGCGAAAGTTGGCAGCTCTGCCTGAACTGCAGCTTCCTCGGAGCTCTCGTGAGCACCGCGTGAAGTTTCTCCTGGGAGCCGTACAGGAAATAGACGGGCACATGCTCGGTGGGTTCGGTGGGCCTTTGTTTCTCTCTCTTCAGACAAACGAACAAACGCGCATATATGCAGCGTCTTCATTCAGACCACAAACTCTGGCAGCACCGTCTTATCCGAAAGTCTTTCGAGGACCCTTATTTCAGTTCCGATGAAAGAAGCGAATGGACCCTTCTGGTTCCAACAGTCAGAATTTTGCAGCGTATTGCTGAATGTTGTTTTAGAACAAGATTGTCGCGGTCTCACTGTTTAAATGTTTGCGTTCTGTTCTGTGCTTTCCGGCTCACGTTTCTACGATGCGCACTACCCTCGGTCCCCTCCAAAATGTCCTCTTTTTCTTGTATTGCGCAGCGCTGTTTCCAAATACCTCTTCCGATCTCGTAAATCTGCTCTTTTTTTTTCAGGACTTCTGGACTCCTCCCCTTCTGTCCTCGTGAGTGGCTGCCGCCTCCCGAGTGCCTCCAGACCTTCGGAGGGGAACGAAGGAGCGGGAGAGGATATCAGCATGTGGCCAGATGAGGACGGAAGCGCCGCTTTGATTCGCCTCATTCAGGTGACAGAGGACTCAGTGCGTCTCTGCCGTCTCTCTTCTTCGCCGTCCAGGTTCGGTGACTCCGGCATTCCCAGCGTCTCCTCTGGCGACTCCTTCTCTCCTTCGTCCCCAACCGGATCCTCGGGGGGAGGGGGGAAGATCACCTGCGCGATGGTGGAGACAGATGCGCAGGGAGGGGGTGGAGGGAATCTGGTGAGTCTGGCTTTGTCGTCTCGTCGGCTGACGGTGCTGGCTGTTGATGGAGGGGCAGACCGTGTGTGGGCTCCGGAGGGATCGAGTGAGTTTGGACTCCGTGAGGTCGTGTGCCTGGGTCTGCCTGCTGAGGCCTCATGTCTCTCTCTGATGAGGGGTGGGCTTGGGGGGGGGGGAGAAGGGGAGAAGGGGGAAGGGAGGAGGCGGACTGTGTGGGTTCTTGTGGGTCTGCATGACAGCACGGTGCGGTGTGTTCGGCTTAGCGGCACAGTGGGTGAGCCTCTGGTTGGAGTACTGGAAGACATCCCCCATTTGTGCTTCTGCCTGGGTGCGTCGATATCTCAGTCTAGCGTCAGTGGGATGGGAGGCGAAGGCGGTGCGTCTGGGGGGCTTCAGCAGCAGGGACCAGCCGCTGTGTGCACTCCCTCGGCTCTCCGGTCAGTTTGGGAGGGGG
>JAHBMJ010000218.1:20000-53634 GCA_018398765.1 Chromera velia | reverse complement strand
TTGTTGATCCTTAAAAAGGCAGGTAGCGAGGATTGAACCTATGATCTTCTGTTTGTTAATGTTGTATATTAACCACTAGGTCATGAACGTAAGCGACACACACCATTCTCTTTTGCTTAGCACTATTTTCGATTAAGTCAATTTATTTAATTCTCATTTTCTTTCTAGTCACGCTTTGATAGCGTATAGCAAGCTGTGCCTATAGCTAGCTTAGCCTAACTAGCTTTCTATCTTTATTCATTGCTTTACAACCTTTACTTTGCCTTTAATTAATTTACTTATTGCTAGCTACAGCTACTACAACTAACTGTTTAACTTAAACTGTTGCAACTTAAACATGCAATCATTCTAAAATTCATTAAATCCTAGACTGAATCTTTAATCTTTACTAGTCTTTAACTCTACATATTTTTTTTTAGTCCGCCATTGCAAAAAATGTTATAAAAAAGACGCAAATATTTTTAGATAAATCGAATTCAAGAAAGAATCTTTTTCAAATTTTCATTTCTCTTGTATCTGTTTTGCGTGAACTTTTTTTGAAGGCTCCCACAATCCGAATCGCTTCGTGGCAAAGGTTCAACAGTGAATCCACGCCACATCAATGGCACATTGAATGACCGATTCGTTTTGCAAGATGCCCCCCAAAATTGTTGCTATACGCATGCACACACACACTGGAGCAGAGATCGTGAGCTCTTCTGTATCCAGAGAGCCCGTCTTCCTCTCAACACCAGACAGTGTCACCTTCAGGCACGCACTCCAAGGACTGCCAGTCTGCCACTCACCATTCGAGGAGCAAAAGACGTCAATAGAACTTTTGACTTTTTGTTCAAGCACCATATTTGCATGTACCTTTTCATTCTTCTTAAACAGGTAGTTACAGACGCTTTCATTGCCGAACTTCAGTTCCAACAAACGCGTTTTGAACTTTGAACCCGCTTTTCTTTTCTTGAGGACCCCTGCATGCCTGCGAGGCATGATTCAGAAACAAACAAACCGTACACGCACAACGATAAGTCTCCGTCCTCCACCAGTCCCTTTTCCCCAACCGCAACCGCTCCTTCTCCCATCTCCTCCTCCTCTTAGCGCCCTTCCAAAGAAGCACTTCAGAGAGACTCGAGGATCGACTTGATGGGCCCAAAGTTCTTCACCTGCATCGATCAGGGAAGAGAAGGGGGGGGAAACACACGAGCGTCACAGGGAGACCAACGAAGCAATTCACAAACAAGGACGGAATCAGAAGATAAGCCGAAGCTACAAGGAAAGAGAATCAAGCAAACTAGAGGGTTGGAGAAACAGGCGGGGGGTTAAGGACCAAAACAAGCACTGAAAGAAGAGGTGGATGAAGAACGTTGAAACGGGAAAGCCCGAGTTTCAGCCACCCACATGCAGAGCGAAACCATGAACGAACACACAAGGAAAAGCGGACTGTAGACGGAGAAATGAGAAGAGAGAGCTTAGCGAATGCTTTCCTGCAGTCTCTGCGTCCGTTTGCCTCTGGTCTCTTTTTGATGAAGGACACCGCGTAAGCAGGCAAGCCCCGAGAATTGGCGCACGCACGTACAGACACACACACACACACACACACACACACACACGCAGAGGGAGAGAGAGAGAGAGAGAGAGAGAGAGAGAGAAGGTGCAGGCATACTTGTACATACGAACGAGAAAGAGAGAAAGCCTTCGAGCGAAACGCTCAGGCACAACAACCATGCAAACAAAACCACTTCAACAAGAACCCACAGCAAACAAATGCCAAACCCGAATTCTGTCAGCATACCGGGTCGGGGAGCTTCTCAGCGAGTTCCTTCGCCTTGTCGCCCTTCCCAGCAGCAGTCAGCATCGGCACAAGACCGGTCAGAGCGGCCTGAATCTTCTGCAAAAACAAATTTTGGAAAAAGGCGGATAGACAGGCGAGCAGAAAGGGACAGGCATGCTTGATAGTTCTACCAATTTTCTTTTATTCACTGACGGCGGAGACGAGAGCGGCGAGCAGGGGCTTGCTAGCTGAGATCCGGGCAAGCAGGCACGCACATAGAACAGACAGCACAGAAGTCCAAAAAGTTCGACACACAGACCGACAAATGCATCCAGCAACAAAAACAGGCGGAACGAGTCTTAGACTCGTCTCTAGAGTTTTCTGGTCTTTCCCCCTTCTGCTCCCCTGTTTCGTGCATCAAACCTTTTCTCTCGACACACGGGGGCAAACAGCTCAGCTAGGAATATACATAAAGGTGAAAGGGGCAAAGGTGCCCTCAAACTGTCACATATGAATACATACACAAAGGCGTACAGCCATCAGACACGGGTAGTCGGGCAGCAATGCAGAAATGGACACGCATGAAGACAGACCCAGAACCATTCACAAAGTCCGTCAGTAAGTCAACAAAGTGGCCGTATAGATAAACCCGAAAGGAAACGGACGAACGAGGCCGGCTGACAGGCCCCCGTGAAGCGAGACGGAACGAATGTACATGAAACAATAAAAATAAACACATTTCGCCGCACGACTGACGTCCTTGTTGTTTTCAGCGTCACCTTCACTTCCCATCATGCCCATAACCTGCTCCTTGATCTTATCCATGTCCCCCCCTCCGAGCATCTCACCGAGCTTGCCGAACATCTTGGAAAGGAAAAGTAAAACGACACTATTCAGCGAATAGGTGGTCCTGTTACCTCACTCCGTCGAAGGTCGTGCAGATCGAAGTCAGAAGCTGATTTGTATGCACACAGTTTGGAATGCATTCGGCTTTCTCTCGTTTAACTCTCACCATCTGACCATCACTCGCCCGAACTCTAGCTCTATGGGCAGGAAGTATGAAAATTTGCAGGAGACGGCGACGAAATGACGTCTCGGGCGGCCCCGAAAGGCATGCATCATTGTGTGGCGGCGCGGGTGGGTCCAATGTCCATTCATGCAGCGCCGCGCCGCAACTTTGAATTCCGCATTGAATCCGCAAACAACACACGATTCAACGCTTAATTGCAGTCCCGGAGCCAGATCGGACGATCATGATTGATCTGTCACTGCTGATCTTTCCATTCTGACTTGGATTCCTTTGATGAAGTTCGACATCGTGCAACCTTTTGGCAATCACCAGACATTTACTTCGCCGCGTATATACTGTTCTAATCCGTACATGAAGTGCTTGGTGAAGTTCATTATTTCACTCGCGTACGAATCTTCAGACTGACTGCAACAAGTCCTTTCTTGAAAAGCAACTAGATCTGCCCACCTTGCCTCTTCCTCTGCAAGAAGTCAGCTCAAGATGGCAACCCGATTTCGGAAGGACGACAAATCGAAGGACAGAAAGAACACAGAGGCAGAGGTTCACATGATAGGAGAACTCGATGTTGGGTGGGGATTCGACATCGAGGACGGAGAAGGGTTGTTTGTGGAATTTTCGATTCAACACGGACAGTCATGGCTGGCACTCAGCAGGATGGCAGAGTCGTGTCAGCAGACGCAGACAGCTTTTGCGGATGTCAGTCTATTGCAGGATCAGGGTGACAAACGCAGAGGGGCCCTTCAAATATCCAGTGTTGCTTTCCTCTTCCATTTGTCGGGCTTTCGTTGACGATCTAGCTCTTGCCCTGGCTCCCCAACGTTCTCTTTGCCTTCGTTTTCTGAATCTGCCTCCCCTTGTGGCTCGATGCCGACTCTTCTCCTTTCCTGACTCCCTCCTCTCCTCTCCTCCCTCCTCACAGGAAAGCAACGTGCACGTGTGGAACCAGCCCTTGGACTTTCACTGGGTGACGGACTCTCTCACGACCTGGCCGCGTTTGAGGTTGCAAGTGTGGAAACTCGACAGGAATGGGAGGCTGGACGTCGGTGCGTCTCCGCTGCATAAGCATGTACATACATATATGCGTGTCATACTGTGTGCTTCCGGGCCTCTCCGTTGGTTCGAAGAAAAAACAAATGAAGGAGGTCCTGCTGTCTTCCAAAGTCTCTGTCCTCCGAAGCACTGCCCCAGTCTGCGGTCTGCTTCTGTGTGCTTCTGTCTCTGATCTATGTCTAGTCCTGTCTGCTTGTTCGCACTCACTTTTTCGGACTGTGTCTGTGAAGGGAGGGGGGGGGGTTGAGACATTATATTACCGCAAAAAAACGTTCGTCTTTACGGAGATCATTCTTCTCCCACGTTCCCCCTTTGTTTCCTGCTTGCAGTATCATACGGGACCGTCTCTCTGCCCTGCACAGCGGGTCACCATGAGTTGACAGTCAGCACGTGGACGCCCCGGGGCCTTCGGAATGAGGAGCTCTATGGTCAGTCTATCTTTCTTTGCCTTTCCCTCAGTTTTGCTTGCCCGGGGATTTGTGTTCTCTTCCCGGTTTCTCTGCATTCGCTTTTCATGGCCGTCTGTGGCACAGCGGCTGCTCTGTGCTTGCTCCCCGACCGACAATGTGATGGGAAAAGGAAGTTTGGAAGGGAGAAGGAAGGATGATTGGTGCTCTGCGTGTTGAGTCAAATCGTTTCATTGGAACGCCTTTCGTTTCGTTTCGTCTTGTCAAGTCTCGGGCCGCCTGGAAATCGGCCATCCCCACCGGCTGGTCGTAGAGAGTCGGATGTGCGTTGGCCGATTTACGTGGGGGTCTGTGCAATGAGACCCCCGAGGACTGCTCGTCTTGTTGCAGACATTGATTGGATGGGCGCATATGCTACACACTAGGTTCTTCTTTCTTTCTTTTTGTCTATCAAATAACAGGATGATTGCTCCCCTTTCCTGGTTTTGGCCTTCCTTGTTGTCTGCCACTCCCGTCTGAGAAGAGTTTCTTGCCCTGTTGAAAGAGAACCCTAATCTCTGTCTCTCTCCGTTTCTTTTTCTTTCTCTTTCTGCGCCTCGCTTCCCCCTTTCTTCTGTCTGTCTGTCTGTCTGTCTACAGCTGCCTTCTGTGGGAGTCGGCCCCAGTTGATGCAGCTGGAGTTGATCGACAAGGGCGCGAAGGAGCGGCACTTCTTCCCGACCTCTTCGAGTGGGAAGATCTCCCTCACGGTGGACGTCGTGTTGCGGAACTTCGCGTACCATCAGGTGGGGCTGTGCAGAGATAGAAAAGGCGAAGAGGAAAGGCAAGCAAGCAGCAAAGAAAGAAAGAAAGAAAGAAAGGAAGGAAGAAAGAAAGAAAGAAAGAAAGGAGGAAATCAAGAAAGAAACGAAGAAAGAAGCAACGAACCACCAGGAAACATGTAAACCGTAAGGGGGGGCAGTTGGGAGGCAGCAGGATAGGCAGAAAGGTAGGTGAGGAGAGTCGCAGGCAGACAGGAAAATCGAGAGGCAGATGGACAGACGCAGCGACATGGAGAAAGCCTGACGGGTCGTTGGAGGAAGCTCAGACGTCTTTGTTGGTCTTCTTTGAAAGGATAGCGTCGCGTGGCCCAGTGCTGTGACTCTGTTTTTCTGCCAGCACCTTCGAGTTTCTGTTTCGTGACCCGAAATATTTGAGTTTTGCCTCGCCGCGATCACTTGCTCCCGTAGGCTCTCCCTCAGCTTTCTGGGTAAAGGGAAATCGGAAGGATGAGTCAGGCGAAACGGAAGGTATCTGCTGCCTGTACACATGTCAGTGTGTGTTCGTCATTTCACTTATGTACTGTCTCATTGCCCTGCGTTGCTTGCCCATAACTGTCTGACGAAAAGCAGATCGAGCACCGACCGTTTGTAGAAGACAGGTCGGGGAAGGCAAACGCAGTCGGACCCGGAATTGCAGGGCTTCGGGGAAGCATGACGGGGTTGGGGAAGTCTATCGGGCTCAATTAGCAATCTGCATTGGCTGTAACTCTGTGTCAGGAGACTTCTCGAAAGATGTTACTTGAAAAACTGGAACGAGACACAGAATGAAATTCAGATCTAACAATTAATATGACTACATGACTGAACCGAATGCATTTAAAATATATGCAAACTGACATAGTTATATCTACAATTCAAACTAGAATTCAAAAAGAATAAATTTTTGGATTGATTGATTGATTGATTGATTGATATGTTCCGCCCTAGGGCCTTCCCGCTATGTCTATGGATTGATTGATTGATTGATTGATATGGATAAATCTTGGCTCTGCCAGGTGTCGCCGCCACATCTATACTACTGTGGCTGAAGACGACATGACACAGTCGACACTAGAGTTGACACCACTAGTAAATCCTAGAAAGCCCGGCCTAGAGACAAGAAAATCACTAAAAATTAGACAAAAAGCTAAATAATAGCCTAAATTAAGACTCTCAAAATTAATGAGCTATTGTCAAAGCTAAGAGCTTACATAAATTAAGAGCATACAATTACATTACCCCCTCTTTCTGCAGGCTACACTTTCTTCGCATAGCCGGTAGTGTATTTAGTAGTATATACTAATGCGGCCTTCTTGTTGTTATAACCTGTGGGATCGTTTGACATCGTTGATCGGTTTGATAAAGGGGGACCCAAGAAGGGCCCAAGGCAAAGAAAGAAGCGTAAAAACAGAGTTGTTAAGTCCCGACAAACCTAAGTACCGAAATCCGATACCGACCCCCCGATCCAAAAATTTTCGGTACTTTTGGTACCTTTTCAATACTTTCGGTACTGGCTTTTTTACATATTCTAAACAGGTTTTTAGAACTCTTTACAGACTGTTTATACGCCGTTAGGACACTGGAATGCTCAAAGAGGACTAGCATGAACTTTTGGGTTTTATGCCTCAATCCATAGACCGTTCTAGAAGACAGAAGTCGCGGAACAATCAAAAAAGCTAGAAAAGACTTTCTTAATTTTAATTTATCATTATGTTTTGTTTATTTTGTTTTATGAAGTGTGTTTAAATGATATTCTAACATCAGACTACATGTGATTTTTAAGTTTGAGAGTCATTTAGGTCGGTACCGAAAGATCCGATCCGAAATCCGATACCGACCCCCCCTCTGGTACTGAGGTACCGAAAGTACCGAGACTTAACAACACTGCGTAAAAACTGCCACAGCACAACAAAGAAGCACTTTAAACCCTCAATCAAAACTTAAATGTCTGGAGAATAGACTGGATAACCTCTTTTTCACTGAACAGACATTTGGAAAAGCTTTTGCGCGTTCATATGCATGTGAAACCGATGAAAAAATCTTTTTGTGATCTTTTTTTTTTTTTCGCACAAAAAAGTGCGAAGACTCATTTGAGAGGCTGGATGACGGATTGACCTCGAAGATTTGAGGTTAAAGGGTCAGATTTGAAGTAGATTTGATAGGATTTGATAGGCCCTATCATACTAAAGTTTTTCAGGCCTAAGACTTGATTTGAGGTTAAGCCCTACTTCAAATCAAATCAAATCAAATCTGGTCACTAAACCTATATAGAAACGAACAAAAAGAACAAAGAAAGAACGTATAAGGAAGAAAAAAGAAAGAGAGAGAGAGAGAGAGAGAGAGAGAGAATGACTACTAGGAGAAATTCCTGGAAAATGAAAGTCTATTATATAAAAACAGGAAAAGAGAGAGCTGTAAAGAAAAACAGACAGATAGACATTGTCAGGCAGACTATATGTTTCTTCTTCTCCCAGACAGACAGACAGATAGAAAGACAGACAGGCAGACAAAGGAAATACACCGTCCTTCAGACGACGTGGGGTGGGGGCCCGAGAGGTTTTGAGCAAAGCGCCGTTTTGATTATGCACCTCGCCACAGGTTTCATTCTCTCTTTCTTTTATTCGTTCTTTCTTTACCTCTTCCTTGCCTTTCTTTCTTTCTTTCTTTCTTTCTTTCTTTCTTTCTTTCTTTCTTTTTTTTCTTTTTTTCTGTCTTTTTTTCTTTTTTTCCTTCTTTCTTTCCTTCTTTCTTTTATTTCTTGCATTTCTTTTCTTTCTTTCTTTCTTTCCTTCCTTCCTTCCTTCCTTCCTTCTTTCTTTCTTTCTTTCTTTCTTTCTTTCTTTCTTTTTCCTTTTTCTTTGTGTTTCTTCCTTTGGCACGCACACGGTGGCCTCTTCACCCCGGACAGGCAGAAAGACACACGGAGGGTAAGCAGGGAGGCAGGCGGGGGGGGCAGGCAGCCAGACAGGCAGGCTGAAGCAGAAGGACTAACGGACGAGCTGACAGACGGACGGGCAAGAGGGCAAGCGGAGGGACAAAACGGAAAAGAAGTCCCAGAGAGAACAATCATTTAGCTGCATTAAAGATCCACAAGTATTCATTTTTCCTTGACTGTTGTTGCCTCCACTTTCAAGGACTCATGACAGGAATGCCATCGATCGATCGGACCTTGTCTTCCGTCAACTTGCACATTTGTTTGTTCATGTCTACATTCCCTCCAAAGATCCACAAAACCCAAAAGCCCCCCCTTTCCCTTTTTGCATGTCTATTTGAATTAAGTCCTCCATCCCCTGTTCATCTCAAAGTTCGCCCTCATGTGCCCCCAATTCCACAACTCTCGGGGGTTCTCCCTCTCCCCCCACATCCAGAGGGATCTTCTCTGTGGGACCGAAGCCCAAATCCATGCCCCCAGACGCCCCCCCCATGGGATCAGATTCGAAAGAAGCAGACGAGTCGACTGAAGCCCCCAGTCTGTACGCCCTGTACCCTTTTTGGAACTGGATGATTACTATCGATGCGATAATGATAAACGCAAAGAAGCAACACAGCACGGTGAACAGACCATAGTTTTCAGAGAACAACCAAGCAACGTCATTCACCCAAACAACCAGAGGGGCCAACCCCCACCGACCGCAACCTTTTCGGAAACTCACCCACCTCTCTGCCCATTTACGTTGAGAGTCGGAGGACTCAAATGTCAGGCACTTTCTCATCAAACAGATGTATTCCTTATCCAAGTCTGCCTTCTCTGCAATACCAGACAGACGCTCGATGTACCAGGAAGAGGGCACGGGGTTCTGCACCCGCCCCTTCCTGCCGATGTTCTCCTTCCAGTCGAACACAGACCCCGACCGCTTGTGCCCAACCATCGTGACTGCATACAGACCTTCGTTCTTGTACGTGACAGCTCTACATGCCACGAAGGCACAGAAATGAGTCTCTGTTCCCCTCGCGATGACCCTCTGCATGTCGTCCTTAGACACCTCATGCACAATGCCGTGCACCACTCCTTTGGTGTCCTTGATGCTCTCAGAGAGGTTTTTGCTCATCGCCACGTCAGAGCACTGGATCAGATTGGCATGGACGGGGTCTGCGTAAGCGAAGCCTTTACGAGTGAAGGCAACTGTGAAGCCCTTGATGTACGCGGGGAAGGAACGCACAGGCTTGACGCCGTATGTCCCTCGGAAGTCTTCTGGGTCCATGCTGAGGTCGTAGGTGAAGATGTGCTTGTTCGACCCCGACACCTCAAGGGGCTTGGCTTCTTCGGTTTCCATGTTTGGGGAAGCGGATGTGGACATTGGTTGGGGGACAGAGTGCTTGAGTAGACGGGCCTACTGACGTGCGAAGTCCCGCTTTGTGGGTGTGAGTGGGAGTAAAGGAGAGTCGAACTAAAAGTGTTCAGACTGATGCGTGGCTGTCAGAAAGAATCTGCATGCAGACGTCTTCGTGAAAGCGCCTCTTGAAGCTGATGACCGGCCTGTGAAGGAAGGAGTTGCCAGCTCTGAGAAGCGAGAGATGCATGGATGATCGAGGGAAGAGAAAGTCCGTGTTTATAAGTCACAAGAAGAGAATCACTCTGACAAAGACTCGCATGCATCATTCCTGAGAGCCATTCCGCGCCAATGGACGCGCCTGCAATACACTGCACAATCACTGCACATCACTGCATGCACTTATATATTAATAATTAATTGTGCAAAACTCGTCGTCACTCTACTGTAAGAAAGCCGCTCACTGCCCACACAGTCCTTGGCAAAGAGCTTCGAAGAAAGCACGAAGAAATTCAAGTGCGTTCCAGGCTGTCCTTAACCGTTCGGTCAACTCAAGCCTCGAGTTCCAACTTTTTGTGTGCGTACGTACGTATCTCATCAGAGGAGACGCCTTAAAACATATGCTCGGTTCTGCTCTCCCATCCAGGCAGATGAACGCGCGAAGAGCCCTGAGCCAGCCATGAAGAGTGCAGTGCTGAGGAGACGCCCTCAAGGGGTGTGTACGTCGGCCGTGTCTCCTCTTCCGTCCACGTCCATGTTGTCTCCTCCTTCCTTCAACTCAGCCGTCTCCTCCTGCTCATTGCAGAGTCCAGCCTTAAAGGTGGGTTGCGTGCGTAGACGGTTGGCACTTTGCCATTGTCCATTGGCGCAAACATCGTGTCTCTCTATTTTCGTCCCCGCCCCTCTTCGGTGCTGTCTTACTTTCTTTGTTTTGCAGGAGACGCGAAGGCACCTTCGACAGCGGCTTATCCAGTCCCCCGCCCGGGAAAAGTGGTACAACATGGACAACCCAGTGACTGCCAAGAACTGGCCTCCCCTTCACTTGGTGGGAGAGCAACTGACCCAGGAGAGATGCAGAGAGCTGATGCACCACCTGCAGCTGCTCGAGATGGACCGCATGAGGAAAGCCAGACCCTTCCAGGTCTGACAGGCACTCCTACTTACATACGCGTGTTTACGCATGCACTCATCCCCCCTCTGTGCACCTGCAGAGAGACGAAAGAAGCCCACGGCTTTCTAGAAGCATGAAAGCGTACGCAGAGGAATGGTTTTGAATGGCTGCTCTCTTCAGAAGGTCTCAATCCCAGAACAGTCCCAATGTCATTCATTCTTATTTTTCTAAATTTATTTCTCAATCCATCCCTCAACGAACCTCCCCCGGCCCTCCTTCACAGATGCCCAAAATCAACCCAGGAGACCTCGTGGAAGTCAGGTACGAGCTCACTCGGACCAAGCAGACATTTGCAGTCTTCCAAGGTGGGTGAATAAAAAAGCAAAACGGTGTCTGCCTGCCTGCCCGCGTGCCCGTCTGTCCGCTCGAGTCCTCTTATTCTCTAACCCTTCACGGTTGTCCTCAGGCTCTTTTTTGAACAAAGAAATATCGTCCTGGGTTCTTAGAAACAGTGCTGACAGACGACCTGCGCATCTTCGTTCTCCGTGTACAAGCACAGGTTTTGAGATTGTCTAACAATTAAAATGTGTGCTTCTATTGTGTTTGCACAGCATCCACGCAGCCCCCCCCCCCCCAAAAAAATGTCCCTCCAGGGTACTGCATCCAGATCCGAAAGAAGCGCATCTGCTCCTCCTTCGTCCTTAAAAACGCGTACGATGGGGTGGGCATCGAACAGCTCTTTCCCAAGTAAGTGGGTTTGATTCGATTTGTATGGCCTGACTGAGGGGAAGAGGAAAAGGAAAATGAATGAAGCAAGCAGGCCCATGCAGGCGTGCCCCCCCCCCGGTCTGTTCCTTTGTCCATCTGCCTGCCTGCCTGCCTGTCGCTTTCGCTTGTGTCCCTGTGTGGATGTCTCCCACCTCTGTGCGGGCTTGTGGCTGAGGGGATGGGAGCGCGCGCAGGCATTCTCATCTAGTATAGTTGATGTGGTGTCTGATGCTATATCATTTCTCAGAGAATGTTTCTTGCCGACTCTGTGCTGACTTTCTCAGGTACTCCCCCCGCATTCTGGACGTGAAAGTCGTCAGGGCCCTCCAGAACCCCCAGAGACCTCACATGAAACCCATCACTAGGGACTATAGGTGGGAGGGGGGGGGCTGAATGAGTGTGTGTGCTCGTGCTTTTGTCCGCTTTTATCTTTCGGTCCTTCATTCATTTTTTGTTTTACTTCTGGGATCGCCACGCGCGTATGTGCTGGGGGAAAGTGGATGGAGGAGCCAGTGAGAGGGAGAGAGGTCGAACTCGAGTGAGTCTCTTTGAACGAACTGTTTTGTGTGTGTTTTTGTCCCTGCAGATACCGGTGGCACTACAACGTGAGGCATAAACACTCGAGGACAACTCATGTACACAAACCTGGTCAGTTAGACAAGCAGGCAGGCAGGCAGGCAGGCAGAAAGGCAGGCAGGCAGAGAGGAAGACTGGGGTTGGTTACATTTTCTTTTGAGGATCGATCGGGATTTTCTGTTCTCTTTCCTGTTTCTGGCCGACTTCAAAACGCGACTAATGGGGTGATCGTCATGCAAGGGTCGGCCGTCTTTGCGATCGAGCCGTTTTCTCCACGGAGGCATTTATTTTGTGGTTTTTGTTGTTGGTGTGAGGAGACTTTTTGAGATCCCGGGTCGATGCGTGCGGATTTGTCTGCCGGTTGTTTGTTTTTTCATATCACCTTTTCTGTTCGTCGGGTCAACTCCGTCTCTGCATGTCTTCCGGGCGGAAGGCGAGCTTTTGTTTGTGTCTCGTCTTCTTGGTTCTGTTTGGCGAAGTGAATTGACTGAGGGTGATAACGAGTTACTACGGGCTTGTCTGAATGGTTATCATTCTGAATGGTTCCCTGTCTGAGGGTGAATGTCTGAATGGTGGTTGTGTGGCTGCATTGTCAGGTCGGTGTGGTGGGGTTGAACCTATAGAGAATAGAAGGATGATCAGAGCTGGACGGTCAAGTGGTGGTGTGTCTGTTTGTGTGTGTGTGGACAGTATTTGATGGTCCTCTGTCTGCATGTGTGTGTGTGTGTGTGTGTGTGTGTGTGTGCAATATGAGAGGGTGTGTGTGTTTGTGTGTGTGTGTGTGTGTGTGTGTGTGTGTGTGTGTGCAATATGAGAGCGTGCATGTGTGCGTGCAGGTGTCCGCACGATGGAGTTCAAAGTCCGAGACCGTCTCCGTCAGCTGAAGTGGAACTACATGAGGAGCCGCGTGGCTGCGGGACTGCCCCCCTACATCCAGAAAGGACCCTATCCCGTCTACCAATCTCGAATGAAGTCAGTCAGAAAGAAGAAGGATAAAGAGAGAGAGAAAGGGGAGGGGTGGAAGCAGGCTCGAACAAAGGAAAACTCTTGATGTCTTGTCCCCAAATACGGATTTCTGCAAAACCTCCGACGCTGTATCTGAAGAGCTTGGCGTGAAGAGTCGGGCTGAAGGAAGGACTGCATGCCGGCTGGCGTGGAAGTCTACGGCTGTCCTTTTGTTCCCTCCTTTGTTGTTGTTCCGGTATTGGTTGTTGCAACCACGGTTTCGTTCGATTGGCCGAAGATGACAATTTTCTTTTTTTGTTTTTCACCGATTCTATGTGAAGAGCTACGATCGGCAGAATGAGAGTGAGCGTCTGTCGGTGGAGGTCCCCTCTGATTTTTTTTAACGTATTGCTGTTCCCTCCCGCTTTGTGGCACGTTCCCCGATTGCCTGCCTTTCTTCTTCCGTCTTCTTTCTTTTCCCGTCGTTCTTCACTTCCTGGCTTCGTTTCTCCTGTTTTTGCTTCACTTTGCCTTCGTTCTATTTTGGTTTGCTTCATTCCTTCATTCAATCTTGCCTTCCTTCGTTCCTCTTGTGTCTTCTCAGACTTGTTCGCGCGGAAGGAGCCAGACGGAAAAAGATCTACGCTTTCGTGAGTCAGCCAGGCTCTCTCTCAGTCCCCTCGCTCTTTTTGTTCCTTCTGGCTTGCAGCACTGTCGCGCCTCTTCTGTATATGTATACGTATATGCATAGTAATGTGTAAACAAATGTCCTGATGCATTCTCCCTTTCACCTTTTTCTCGTGTCTTCTCTTCTCTTCGCGCTTGAATTCTCGACAGTGCTTGTCCATGTCCATCTCTTCCGCTGTCCAACCTCTTCTTTTTTCCGTTCCCTCCTTACTTCCTCTCTTCTTCGTCCTCTTCTGGTGGCAGGATTGGGCCCGTCGTCGGGCCGTGAGGTGGAGGCGCATCCATCTGAAGAGACGCTTCGGAATTTTTTCTGTCAGTCAGTCAGTCAGTCAGTCAGTCAATCAGACAAGAAGAGAGGCAGACGGGCAGGCAGGCAGGCAGGCAGTGAAACAGCAATCTTCGTCTCCTCTTCGTGCTCAACGTCGATTCTTTCTTCTACTGGCCGTCAGTCACTTCTGAACGTCAAGTTAGCCCACTTTGCTTTTGAATGCAAAAGGGTCTCTTTCAATTTCCCCATCTGACTCTTTTCTTTCATATTTTGTAATTCTCCGGATGCAGATGCAACGAGAGCCCAAGATGCCGGCAGTTTCAGCACTTCCAAATTATCACCCGCTTGCGCCTGGGAACCTGCCAAAGTGATCAGGTTCGCAATGTTGCCTGACTCACTGGCAACTCAAACATGCATGCCTTCTAAAATGCCTTGTATGGCCTTCAGTTCCATGCTAGGTTCCAGGACGCTTTAAAGCAAACTAAAGCAAACGATGCCTTGAAAACTACCTATCATCATCATGTATAATGATATGCATGTTATAGTTATCCGAAGAATTTTTTGTCAGTCGTCTTTGAGTCCAAACCTTAACTCGATCATCACCCGGGGCCATTGTCCGACTGATATATAAATATTAAACATGACATCAAATATATATGATAGGATAGGATAGAATAGGATTAATGTCTGGAGGATTGGCCTCCTGCCCCAATGCCGAGCGCTCGACGTGCGGCGTCCAGGAAAAGCGCATACACGCGTCGGACCTTCCTGGCCGGCCCGCACAGGCCAAAAAGACCTATGATCAAGGTTTGTCTTAGTTTGTCTAGCTAATCATATGTTACGTATATCGCAATTTCACTCCCCTGAAAAACAAGTCGTGCCTCAGGGATGAACCGACCGAACTGCAGGAACTGAACTGAGAGAGAAACCTTTGCTTGTACGTCTTCGGCAGAAAAGATAGGGAATCAAAGGAGATTGGGAGTTCTGATCTTTTTCTCTCTCCGTCTCCTTCCGTTCCGCCTCAGGTAATTTTCTTTAGAGGTCATCTAACAGACCTCTAACTGACACGAACTGACAGAAGGAATCTCACTGGCCCGTGACCCTTGCGGGAAAAGGAGTCCGTCTCAGTCCTTTTTATTCCCCCTGAGGTACTTGTTTTTTCCCTTTCTTTCTCGTTTCCCCCTCCGCTCGGGCGTGCCAGTGCTGTTCTGGTGCTTTGATCGGTCATGGGGACCCTCTTCCGGGCAAAATGCAGGCAATCCTCGATTGTCTCAAGAGTGGGATAGAGAGCGTGTTGTAACTCAGCCTGTAAGAGAACTACTAGATGAAGCAAAAGCCTGTTTGCTTAGAGGTGGAGCCACCCTCCACTTCCATCCGCCTCCCCACCCTTGTCAGGCTCCCATCGATTCAATTTACCCCCAGTGGGGCCTAAGTCGAAAGTTTAACTCTATATATGATGCTCTAAGTTGGCCAGAGTCTATACGGCTCACCGGCTTTAACCCTACATATCATCATCATCATCATCATCATCATCATCATCATCATCATCATCTAGAATAATCGATCGATCAAACACCCTATGCATGAATGCATGGATGAACGGACCACCCGAGCCCAACAGAGGCTAGGGGTTAAGTCTTCTATCATCATCATCATCATCATATATGAAGTTTTGTGAAGTGAACCACATACTAAAAATTGTATTAAATTCATTTCATAAAGAATATTCAGTGCTAGGCGACGCACAGTGATAAAAAAAAAGAAAAAAAAAATCTTGAGAAGCCTAATCTTTTTTATTTTTTTATATATTTTTTTATTGGAAGTGCCAAACATATAATAAAAACATATCTAACCACAAAACCTGTCTTTGCTAAGTTTGCTTGGATTTTTGACTACCAAACAAAAAGAAAAGAAAAAAAAAATCTCGATATGTCTAGTGACCATGTTTGATTTGATTATATTTGATTTGATTTGATTTGATTTGAGCTTCAACCTCAAATATTTGATATTTGAGGTAAGATTTGAGGTTAACCTCTTAGGGTTCCTTACTGAGTCACTGATTCACTGTCACTCTGATCATTTTTCTCATGACAATAGTTATCAGAACATTTCTGATGTGTGTTTCAAAAATTTAAAAAAATATATATAAAATTATAACTTATCAGTTCCGTAAAAAAAATATACCTGTGTGGCAGTGTATATACACTAGTCACTGAGACTCACTCTAGTACTAATAGAGATTAAGAACGTAAAATTGATAGATTTGAAATTGTATATGACTTTTTGTTGATACGATAAAGTTAGAGTACGTACCAAAATTGAGGTGACAATCACTCAGCTTTATGGCACTTCCTTTTCCTCTTTTTCATGATCACTTTCTTCAATGTGAATCAAATCGATCGGTGGTGGGAGCTGCTGAGAGCTTTTTCTCTGGCTTTTCAGCTTTCTAGGAGTGGGTGCTCCTAGGCTTCTATTCGGTTGCGGAGAGATGACAACGGGGTGAGACGGAGAACCGCGCACACGTTTGCTATTGCTATTGCTGTTGTTGCTGTCAGATTGTGTGACATGTCTTTACGGGGTGTAAAATGTTTGCAAACGCTCAAAAAGGGGGCCGTAAAAGATGTTCCAGCACCAGAAAAGTCAACACAGCTGTTCAAGAAAACATTCAGCTGATCGGTTTACCTCTGCATGAAGTAAAAGGGGGTGAAACGTCATTTTCAGTGCAGCTTAAACCGTTTTTTTTTTTGAGAACAAACCATCAAGATTTAGGTTTTTTCATTTGAATCAGCATGCGTAACGGATCGGTACTTGCAAAAAATTTTTCGGGACCTTCATATTTGAGGTTGAAAGTCATATTGATCAAATATTTGATCGTATTTGATAGGTCTTTAAACACTAGGTCCTCCCTGACTGGATATTTGATTTGAGCTTAAGCCCTACCTCAAATCAAATCAAATCAAATCAAACATGGTCACTACGCCTAGGTCCAGTGCTAGGTCCAGTGGAATGTGTCTGAATGTCCGGTGAAAAAGTCTGGTTACAGCACTTATACCTTTTAAAAAAATCACTGGAAAAATTAATTTACCATTTTAAAAAACTTAAAAAAAGTTTTAAAAAAAGTCTCGTCGGTACTCGTTGGTGGATTTCAAGAAATATAGACGGAATGTATAAAAACGGAAATTGTTGTACTGTGTAACTTATACAAAGCGGGCTTAAAGCCCCTAGAAACAATTATTAAACACTATTAGAAACATTAACTTAATTTAAAAGCCGGTGAATCTAGGCTGTGATACTTTTTTTTTCAGCACTACTAAACAAAATATCCGGTTACTAATACGGCGGTTATCAAAAACGGACCTTCAAACGGTAAGTCTACTAGTAAGTCTAGTGGTAAGTCAAAAAGTCAACTTACCAAAAACCGCTTGAAAAATGGTAAATCATTGTGAGATTAGCTACTATAGGTTTGTTATCAATGTTATAACGTTTTTTAGTTTATGCTGTTTACGTCATGCACATGCTAGTGCACATGCCACCACTACATAGGATCGAATTGGGTTGTTTTCACGCAAAAATCGGCGGGCTGGCAAGCGGACTCAGATCGAGAATGAAAAATCCATGCGCAAGATGCCTGGGCCAATGGACAATGTCCTAGTTAGCTTACTATAGAAACCAGCCCCCCCCTTCCCCCCCCCCTCAATTTGCCCACCCCCAAACCCGGAGCGTGCCCTCACACCCCATGCAGGTACCATGCAAATAGATCGATACCCCCCCAAACTCCCAAGTCGATCGACACCGAACCCAACAGCTAAATCGAGAGAAGCATGCATGTTATGTTATTGATTCATGCACATTGATTCACGCCACGGCAACGCAGGCAGCTAATTCATTCAAGGGAAAGAGAAGACATGGAACAAAAGGGGCTTAGAGAGACACACACGCACGCAGGCACTCACGCACAGATGCAAAGTATGTACACTTGCTCGCCCTCTTGGACGAGTTTCACTCACATACAATGTAGAGCAAGAGAAAGAAAGAGAGACGGAGAGAGAGGGAGGGGGGCTGGGAGGGGGAGAGAAGAGAGAGAACAAAAGAGAGGGGGCGAATCGCCTCCAACCAAACAGACAGACAACCGATCGAATGAGAAAAAAACAGGAGAGAGAGAGACTGCTCCAATCCCCCTCAAAAAGAAACAAACAGAAGCTCTCTCTCCCTCCTCTTCTGCCTCTTATGCCAGTTGCAAACAAGCAGGTAAATTGTCCATCTTCTTGTCTGTCGGAAAACAACAGGGGCGTTCATTCAAGGGCACTGCGAAGGATGGAGCACAGAAGAGAGAGGCGGAGAAGGGGATTGATTGAGAGAGAACAAATCATCCTCAGGACAGCAAAGAAAGCGAAGAGAGAGCAGTGGGGAGAAGAGGGAGGGCCAGACATCCTCCCTCCCTGCCTCTCCTGTCTGACAGGGAGGGACACGTGATCGGACTGCACACTCGATTTGGTGGCCTCTCTTTCTCTTTTCATTCTTTCCTTCCCTGTCATACAAACCAAAAGCTCAGCGTGGGTACAGGGTCATCGTCAGCAACAGGCCGAGGTGGAAGAAGAGCGAGAAGACATCAAAAAGAGCATCGACAGACAGCCTTAGAGACACGGAAGAAGACCGAATGCCACTTTGGTTGGCTGAACAAAATGAACTGAGAGGAGAAGAGAAGAAACCTCCACCCCCCAAGCCTCCCCATCGGGAAGGACAGATTGAGGGAAGGAAGGAAGGCGATCACAGACGTCTGTCTTCATTCTCTCTCGCTCTGTCCGTTCTCTCTTCATTCAACTGTCCGCTGCTTCGTCCCTTCTCGAACCTCCCGCCCTCCCTCCCCTCTAACTGACTCCCCCCCTCTTCTATCAGCCCTTCATTTTCTCTCTCTCTCTGCCCCCCAACGCCTCCGCCTAATACGCTCTCGTCTGGTTGTAGTATCCGGCTGCAGCCCCCGCGTGTGCCGCACCCGCAGCGCCAACAGGAGCCGGTGCAGCCTGGGCCGGCGGTCTCGTCCCTGCATTCAGTCATTAGTCAATTGCAACGCATCACAAAAATGTTGACTGACAACTTCCAATGTGCAGAAAACGTCACAGCACACCCCTGCCTGTCTATTTCCAAAAGTGCCTGTGCCGTTGTTGCAACGCTGGAGACAAAACAGGGTTTCTCTTGGCAAAAGAAGTTACATAGACATACACACATACAAACAGCCCATGCTACCCCCCTTCTTGTCCTTCCTTCTCCACACTCATATGAGCACGGACGTTCGTTCGTTCAAATACATCCGCAGGACAAGATGAAGGAACACATGCAAGCTAGCTAACAGATGTTTGTCTTTCAGAAGGCTTGTGAAAATGAGCCAGACCAGAAACACACAAGAAAGAAACCGCCAAAACTCCCTACCAGTCACCGATTGGCTGACTGACTGACCGATCTTCTGCAAAAACTCCGCGTACGAGAGAGGCAGGCCCAGCCCTTGGTGCCGGTCCTCAATCAGAGCCGCGAAGAAGCGGGGCTCTACGGGGTCGCCCTGTCGAATCACCCAGAGCTTCATGTACGGCGGCTCCCTCTGCAGTCACCCATTCCATTGAGGTGTTTTGTTTGTCTGCTTACGTCTTCATCGATATGCATTGCATTGCATTGCAAGCTCTGTTCAACCTCACCTTCGCTCTCATGCATGTCAGCGAAAGGGAATGAATATGCTTTTCTTTGATGTTTTCGGGGATCGAAATTCCGACTGTCTGTTTGCCTACGCTTCTTTCCTTCTTCCGAAGGGACTTTTTTCTCCGGCAATACATTTCAATGCAAATGCTCGGCTCTTGTCTCTCTCTCTCCCTCAGCAGGCCCTCTCCCCTGAATGTAAAAATCCACTCCGTCCTCCCTTCTCCTTCCTGTATCCATCCATCCAGACAACAAGGCAAACAGAAAAAAGGACTGGAGGACGCGCAAAGTGAAAGATATCGCCTCAAGCTCACGAACTGGCAACCACTGAGAGAGAGAGAGAGAGAGAGAGAGAGAGAGAGAATGACTGGCTGCTGACAAACAACGACGACGAAGGGTCGCTCATGCAGGCAGAGAGAGAGAAGCAAATCGACAGACCCACCTGTGCCCGCACTTCTGTCAAGACGTTCGCCACCTTCGTTCCCGTGGGGTCTCCTGAGCTTCCGATTTGGCTCTCTGCCGTCTCCGGGTGCAGCTGTTCGATTGCAGGGACTCCGAAGACAGACTGCAGCCAGGAAGTGGAGACGGCCCGACCGATCCACATCATCATCTGCTCCCCGTCCTCAACGAGGAACGCACCGTCCTGCAATGAGACCAACCAGACAGAGGGAGGGAGAGAAAGAGAGAAGAGGGAAAGAAAGGATGAGAAAGAAAATCCGGGGTCGAGGAGAAGGAAAAAAGCGTTTGCGACTTGAGAGAGAAATCGGAGGCAGTCAGACGGAGGAAGGAAGGAAAGAAGGAAACAAGAACAAGCAGGGAAAACAGCAAAGAACCGAGGGTCCCGGAATGATGACACGGCACGTCGCTGCTCTCTCCTGTGTACTTGAGCGTTTTTTCTTGTTTGCGTGTACTCCACTGCATTTCCAATTGGGAGAGAGAGAGAGAGAGAGAAAGAGCCCAAAACCCCCTCTTCTCATATACCTGGGTCATCCTCTCGACAGACAGGTTCAGCTGTTGAGGAAGCGCGACGCGTCCACTGCAACAACAAGAACAAACAAAGAAGGGTCAACGAAAGTGAGGCTGCATGCACCTCGACACGAACACGGAAGCGATTGAGACAAAAATCCAGAGGCTCATGCGACTGTCAAAGAGAAATGCGAGAAGATGCGAGGGAATCGGAAGCAGTCGAAGAAACCAAAAGGGTTGGAACGATTACGAGAGAACCAGTACAAAAGACTCCATGAGAGAAAGATAGACCGTTAGACAGACAGCTCTTCTCTTCTCCAATTCTTGCCAGCAAGCCAGCCGACCGACCTCTCATCCTTATTGCCCTCCTCCCCTGCGAGGTTGTGCACTGACAGGAGACGCGGGTAGAAGAACGCCGCCTGCAGGCAGAATCAATCGATCCATTCGTTCGTTCGTTCGGTCGTTCGTTCACTCAAAACAGACAGCGATTCACTTCAATTCCAAGAAACCGGCAGACTTGCATGTGAGTCAGGCGAAAACCCGCAAATCCGCCTCAGCTGAATCATTGGCACGTTGGAGATAAGAGAGTGGAAGGAACCTGGATTGACGACGCCGAGAGCGCTTTCATACACGCACGAGGACTTTGACCATTCTCCGAGAAGCGTGAGCAGTAGAGAGCTGCCCGACACAGTATGAGCACATGGTGATGGCCAGTTCTCGATCAGAAAAAGGAGACAGCATTTTCGACTGACTGACTGACCATCATGACCACAGGCAGAGTCTCCAGACGCGTCCAATGGTACACACGCAGATCCGCCGGCACTGCACGACCAAACACGGAGAAGAAAGAGGGGGGAAGAAAAGCACATGGGCACAGGACTGGCAATTTATCCGAATAGTGAGAAGAAAACGTTGGAAGAAGAAAGGCAAAAAGAGGAGACTTACAGGTTGACCAACGAACATTAAACAGACAGCGGAACGAGGCGAAATCGGCCTCGCTGCCTCTCACCAAGAAAAGGAAACAGTCAGTCACCCCGAGGGATAAATGAGCAGACGAAAATCCAGGAGGGAAAGAAGCAAAGGAAGAAGACGGAGGATTCGACAAATAGGAAAAAATGATCAGGAAATTGTACAGGAAGGAAACTCACCGTCGTTTGTTGCTCGGAACGCAAGACTCTTCAACATACCCTGCAGCACAGATTCGCTCGCGAAGCGCAACCACACACAAGCGTAAGCAAGTGGGCAACAAAGGGGTCGCACATAAGAAGAAGACATGGCAAAGCAAATAAGTCGAAGACAGGATTAATCCTTCCCTGATCAATCAAACCAGCAAAAAGGAATCGACCTATGTGAAGAAGGAAATCGGAACAAGCAACGCTATTTATTCCGACTGGCTTGTCCGATCCATCTCTTACAGTCCTTTTGCGTATACCGACATTTCCAACCAAGTCTTCTCACTTCGTCCCCCTCCCCAACCACAAGTGCGGGGAGACGAAAAAAAAAGGGGGATGAAAAACCATGTACAACAGCACACTGCAGACAGAAAACCGACAATAAGCAAGCAAGCGAGAGAGACTGAGAGTGACTGACTGACCAGCACATAGAGAGGCAACAGCCTGACGACCTCCTGATTCCCCTGTCCGGGCGTCCCCTGTGCTCCGATGATCTGTCCGCAGAGGCCGCTGAGGAAGGACTGGCCGTCGCTCATCTTGCTCTTGATGGCCGTCTCGATCGCCTGGTGGCACAGTCCGGTGGCTGTGGCTTGGACGTCGATCGAAGCACTAATGTCCTGCGAGGGAGGGAGGGACGATGGATGCATCAATCAGTCAGTGGGAAAAAGCGAGAGGGAGAGGGTCGACATGATGCGACTACCGTGACAAAACAGCCGAAGACAGGCCTTCGGTGCAAAAAAGAAACAGGGCTGGACAGCAATAGGTAAATTGACAAATCCTCGAGGGAATGAACATAGGCGGTTTCTCAAACACAACACAACCGCGAATTCACGAAAAGATACGGCAGATGCTCCACCTCACCAACCGACCAAACAAAATCACGCAAAGACGGACCGAAAAGCTCTGTGTGACAGGCACGCAGATGGTGTGGACTCGAATTCTTCTTTCTCCCGAGCTGTTCGTATACAGCAATGCGCACTGCACACACACCACAGGGTCCTGGACAACGGCCTCCTCCATCTCCAGTCCCACTGAGAACGTTTGGTCGGCGTGACAGTTGGGGACCACCAGCAAGTCCATACCACGGATGTACAGGTGCCCGTAGAAGTTCGCGATCCTCCACCCCTTGCTCACACGGATCCTCATCACAGCCTCCCATCCCATCTCTCTGGTCAGAACTCTCCAGAGCTCCCCCCTCAATTTCTCACCAAGAGTGTGGATGTTGAACGATGGGTAGTAATGAAGCTCTCCACTGGTGAACTTGACCAGAGGGGCAAGCGAAGCCACGTCCTGCAGAACACCGGATCAGCAAGCGCACAAAATGAAGAGTCAAATGACTTTCCATCTTTTGAATCTAATTGCGTTGCCATCGCCCTGTTGGTCTTCTTGACCCTTTTTTTTTCGTTACTGAGAGGAAGTAAATCTGGAAACACCGAACGAAACACAAGAGAGAAGAAGGAAGAAGAGGAAAAGGACTCACCATGTACTGCGTCGCAGCACAGAAGAGCTCCAGTGATATTTGGACGCGAGTCATCTCCACGGCGAAGTGCTGCAGTCAAACAGAAAGGCAACACACACACACACACACACACACACACACACAGAGAGAGAGAGAGAGAGAGAGAGAGAGAAAGAAAGACACATGAACGGATGAACGCACACATAAGCTGGAATGGAAGTCATTCATTTTCTCAGGAAGAAGAAGAAGAAGCTTCATGTAGTTGCCGACAATTCAGATTCTTCATCCGACGCAAAGGAGACAGTGCTGCTCAAGATCCCCCCCCCTCCTCTCCCTCCTCTTTCACTGACTGACTGACCTTGTGGTTGTCATCCACAGGCCGGAGGAGTTCGACCTCCTTGTCGGTGTTCAGCAGTCGAGGGTTGTCTCTGGAACCCTTCAAGGGCAGCTCCCCGACTGTCGGGAGGGAGGAGGCGAAGACCAGCATCTTGCCCCCCACGTGCTTCATGGCCATGTACGCCGCCTTCATGGCAGAGCCCAGGCATGACTCCTGTGCCTTCGTCTTGGCGAACATGTTCGGGAGCATATCCAGGAGGCTGGTGATCACCTGCAGTAGAAAGGAGGGGAGGAATCAAGGGGTGAAGTGAAGGACGGGGACATGCAGACATTAAAAGAGGTCATTTCAAGTGAAGCAAGGAATATCCCGGGAAGACTGCAGCACTGTCCTCTCTCATCACGAAAAGACGATATCGAGGTAACACGCAATCTCCAGAAGCACGTAAGTCGACTCAGTTGGACGAATGAATTCTGGGAGGGAGAAGTGCAAAGAAAGAAGCACGTGTGTGGAAGAGAAAGGGGGCAGAACCAACTGAAGGCCCTGAAAGGTGCAAAGGGGGGCGTGTATGTGTATGGATGCTCAGACATAACTTGTGCATCCGTGTAACCCCAGAGCTGTTCTGATATTTTCTTTCTCCTCTCCTCTGTGAATGAACTGTTGACCCACCGTCTCGCTCTCCTTCGCGTTCACGACCAGATTCTCCTGCAGACAAGAAAGAGGGGAGCGATAATTCACTTTTTTTTTTCGCCTTCCATGTGTGGAAAAGTAATTGGTCTTTGACAGAAAACCCGACTTGTTCGGGTGCTGTCTTGTTGTTTGTTTCCGGCCGAGTTGAATGCGCCAGATGGTGACACATCAGAATTCATTTTTTCACTTTTTCGGACAGGCAATCCTTAAGAAAGCATAAAAAATGCAGACACGCAAAACGCAAGATTTCCCAGCGCTAAGGGTATGCGCGGGGCCTCGCCAACGAAAGAGGAGATGCAATTGCGCAGTCATTCAAAACACGAATCAAGCCGACAGAACGAAAACAAATACCAGAAAGGTCGAAAGGACATCTTATCTACTCATGCAGGAAAATGAAAGAAACGAGAGGGAGAACAGAAAGTACTGAAGTGATAGACTATATCGTCCTTTATTTCCTTTTCTCTTACAGACGGACGGACCGGGAGAGTCGGAAGGAAGAGGTCATCAAGGTCAGGCACCACCAGCATTTGGGGCAGCTGCTGGGACTGGTCGAGTGAGTAGAAGTGCACTGCCGAGTCGAAAGTGATGATTCCGATCTGGCACCTGCTGTTGTTCGGCTGCATCCCCGGCATGTGCCCCGACTGGAAGCACTCCTTGATCGACGCCACCGCTGCCTGAAGGAGTCCTGACTGGACAGAGGAGATCGTCGCCTCAATGACGAACTGCAGAGAGGGAGAGAGAATAGAATAGTAAACAAAGATAGCAATCAGACTGGTCAGTTGAGCTGGAAGAGCTGAGGGGTACACACACAGCTCTCTCTTCCTTGTTGAACCTCGGAAAGGATGGATGGAGGTTCTGAAGATGCGCGAGAACGATTGAAAGAAAATCGATGAGAGAGTACGGGCCAAGGGAGGCTTATGTCTTTGAAGAGGAAAGAAAACCACCCCTTTGACTCACGAAGTCACAAATTCGGATTCTCACTCATTCACTCACTCGAACACCCCCTCCCCCCCTCACTCAGGCTCACTGACAGACAGACTGACTGACCACAAAGACTGGAGGCTGAGGAGGTCTCACCATGTACTCTCCTGCAAGCGTCGGAGGGTGTCTTTGCCATTGGCTAAGTAGAAGAAAAAAGAGGAAGCACCCACAGACCAGCAAGCGCGCTGCGTGGGGCCAGAAGGAAGACAAAACAGAAGCGGAGCCCGAGACAGCTGCCGAGACAAAAAGAAGGAATGCAACTAAGAAAAAAAACTGAACAAACAGACAAGGAAACAAGCAAGCAAACAAACAAAATTGACATGCGTACCAGGAGCGATATACTCCACTGAGCCGTTGCAGAGCTCGGGTCGTTCGAATCGGTCGCTCCGTCTTGCTGTGTCGTCAAGAGAGCAGTAGTAGAACGAGGGCGTCTCGTTCACATACCTGCAAAGAAGGAAGGAAGGAAGGAAGGAAGAGAAAAAGAAGATGACGTCAGGAATTGTAAACAGAAAGTGAGTGTGAATTTGAGAGAAAGATGGAAGACCACGCAATCCTATCCTCTCTCATTCTCTGTTTCCCCTCTCCCTTGCGCTCTTTCCTCCCGCCACACCCCTACTGCAAACAAGAAACGAAGGAAAGGACAAGACACGCTCTCAAACACACGCGTGTCGAGGTGAAAGAAGGCTGCATTCAGTCTGCCCCTGCTTTCGAATCCTTCTCTCCCTTGCTGTCTCACTTCCTGCCTGGCTATCAAGCTAGACGCCAAAAAGTGGCTAGCCGTCTTGTGTCATTCAGGTCTGCATGGACAGATATCGACTCTCTCTGGGTGAAAGGGGGAAAGGACCAGATCAGATCAGATACGCAGCCAGGAAGGACGGCAAGGCACTTACCCGCAAAGGTTGCACAGCCAACGCCTCCCGTTGGCCTCCCACTGCAGAGAGGAGGGAAGTAGAAGGAAAACAAAGACGAAGAAAGGATCAATTGAGAGCAAAAGGATTGAAAGAAACCGGAAAACTACAACGGATCGAAACTTTTCTGGTTCTTCAAGAATTTGTGGCAGACGGACGCGTGCACAGACATGCAGACAGACACACGGAAAGAAAGCGGGAGAGGCTGACAGAAAGACAGGGAAAGGGAGGGCGGCAGGAAGAGAGAGAGGGAGAGAGACCAACTGACAGACCTGAACGAACGGGTTAATGTATGTTCTGCACCTCTTGCACCGCACCACCGTTCCCAGAGACCCGAAAGAGACCGACGGGGTCTCGGGATAACCCTGGGGGACAGGTGCGAGAGGCTGGAAAGACAAGCCTGCAAGGGCGTCGCGACGAACGGGGGGGAAAAAAATAATTAGTGAGTCAGTGAATCGATTTCGACTTCGCACCTTATGAGAATGAATGCGGGAAGCCTAGGAGAGAGCAAAAAACATCGGGAAAGGGGGAAGAAAGGAGAGCGAACTCTTTCTGCATGTATACGGGAAACCTTTCATCAAGAGAAAGGGAGAGAGAGAGAGAGAAATGAAATCACTATCCATGTATTAATGCACGCGGAATCCGATGGCACGTCTACTGCCTCTCAATTTTCTGGATGGCACCAAGAGGACCGGGCAAAGGGTGGAGGACGGAACCGCAGCGTCTGCTGTCTCTCATCCTCCCTCGTCACACACAGAGAGAGCACAATCAGACAAAGACAGATAGATACTGGGAGTGACTGACTGATGGGTATGTGAAGCTTCTGTTTCAAGCTCTGGCTGTTTGGCAGTCTGCACACAGAGAGAAACGCAAGAGGGGCGAACCTCCTGACATCTTTCTTTGCACATGACGACAGGGGGCCTGAAGAAAGAATAGCGCACTGAACCTCCATGCAAGTAGAGCGGAAGGAAGGAAGGAAGGGAGGGAAAGCCGTTCTTTGCGCATGACAGAATTCTCAGGAAAGAAAATGAACACAAGAATGTGCCCCATGCGGAAGGAAAACAACTGCAGGAAAGAATCGAACGGCACGGCACCAGAGGGAAGGGAGGTCTGTTGACTCACTCACTCACTGAAGGACTCACTTTCCGAGTGTGGACCGAACAAAGTGTGGAGGTGCAGAGAAATCTGCGCACTCCTTCTGCAGTTCAATTTGATTCGTGTCAACAGAGAGAGAGAGAGAGAGAGTGACGCATTATGGATGAACACGAATGGCATGGAGAGAACCCTTGGTCTCACGAAGGAGGACAGGATCTTGTTTGCCCGCCACCGAGGCAAAGGAATTCAGAGGCACAGTGGAATTAAGGAGAAAGAGAACTAGAATTGGAGGCAGAGAGGAAAAAAAGGCAATGAGATTGCCTTGCTTTCTCTTCTTTGACGCAACCAGCGTTGATTTGTCTACCCTTCCAGACCCTCAGCGCGTAGGCCTTCCTACGGTTCACCTGACTGTCTGACACAAGATGACCGTTCCACAAGGGAAGCAGCACAGCAAACAGACCTGCCTACCCAACTGACCAGTCTCTGTTCTGCAAAGGGGTCCGGGGCTGCCGGCTGATTTTGTGGAGAAGCCACATCAGGATATGATACGTTTTGCTCTCGGTAGTACTGTGACTGCACAGACTCAGAGGGAAGCCGTACATATGGGGGGATGCAAGCAAAGATCTCAAGGTTCAGTGAGTGAAGAGAAAGAAAGAGCAGGAGAGAACTTGAAGGGGGGCGGATCTCAGACCAGACAGCCGAAAGAGAAAAGAAATTGATGGAAGGTATGCACAGTCCTCTCTTTCTGTGCCTGCTTAAGCCTTCCTCTTCGGACACTTGTTGAACGGAAACGAACATGCAGTCGGAAGGAGCACAGACTGTCTGCTTTTTTGATCCAACGCCCTGAGATGCATCATCCGGGTGGCACAGAACAGAGCAGGCCCGCTTGAAGATAGACGAGACGGGAGGGAAAAGAACAGAACTCACATATCGCCCAGCTCCCCCTGCTGCTGCAGTGTGGTGTTGAGAGGGTCCTGAAGGAGGAGGCTCGATGTATTGCTGCTGCGCTTGTTGCTGCTGCCTCTCGGCCCTGCAGGTGGGCAGAAGCAAGGAGAACGGAAAGGAGGAGAAAGACAGACAGACAGACAGATCATCGTACACATGAAAAAGCAGAAGCCGCAGACATTCACCAGTAGACATATAGGCATCTGGGAATACCTGTTGGCACAAAGAAAATTTTCACGATCCGAAAGAACCACCCATGTCCGTAAGAAACCTGGCGCACACTTTTATGAGCAACACGAGAGGCAGTAGACACGAACGCACACAGCTCAGAAGACATGAAGGGACTGACTGCTGTTTTGCTGTTGGTGGAGGAGGCACTGCCATTCTGGATTGGGAATAACCAGCAGAAGCAGTAGGAGGCGGAGGGGCGCCAGCACCGAAAGGGCTTGTGATGGGTGCGGCAGGGCCTCCACCAAAAGGATTCGTGAGTGCACCTCCACCCCCGCCTCCTTGCGGCGGTTGCTGCTGTTGCTGGTCATAGTCACCATAGTACTGCTGGCCCCCTTGCTGCTGATCATACTGCCCTTGGTTGTAGTTTTGTGCAGGGTACCCTGGGTACCCCCCTGTACCTTGGTTGTACATTTCTTTTCTCTCTCTGGCTTCGTTCTTTTGGTTTCTTGGTGAACGTCTCTTAGAATCTCACTCTTCTGACTCTTGGGGTAGTACTTTGAAATTCATCATCAACTTCAAAGCAAACGTCTCTGGGAAGCAGAAGACCAGCCTCGGGAATTCTCAACCACAACCAAGCCTTTTTTGTGGACTCAGTTGGGGGAAAGCGACGGAGCACAATTATGAAAGCTAGCTGGCTATAGCTGGCTAACCGTGCAGACGTCTCATTGTGGATTGGCAAAAGTGGATGCACGGGCCGGCGTACGTGCTGATGGAGCCGCGTACCGCGCACGCCACCACTTTACGCGGCGCCACCGGCCATGCATGCACAACTCGCGCCGCCGCAATATGCTCGGCGGCGCTGTGACGTACATGCAGTGCACGGGGGGGCGCCGCCGCCGCGCCGCGCCTCGATCTTGATCGATCGATCTGTACGTATCATGTGTGAAAATTAATTTTACAGGAAAAAAGTACATACAGTTTTTTTCTTATAGGTAGCTTAATTGACTCATACTTCGAATCATCGATTCAATCAGGCCTGCAGACTTCATAATCCCCCATGCGATCGTGTCGACAGGCACCTGTCCTGACAAGCCTCCTTGACGGGATAAGACACCAGGCAGACAAGCAGGTTTTACCACACACGTAGGAGTCTGTCACCTCAGCTGTACGTATATATTCTATTCTTAACAACTGTTGCTTGAAATCACGTTCGTGAACGTGACGCAGCCTGGCAGCTGATCAGTTGTGACCGTGATCAACCCCTCGCTCACACACCCTGCAAAATGAAGTCGTCGTTGTGGGTGATCACGTGGGGTCGGGTTCTGATGAGTGGCATTCTGTTCATTCTGGCCATCATCATGGCGAGTGAATCGAAATTCGGGGGGTACGAAACGATGTTGCAGAACGAAATCGTGGACTCCACCCGTTCAAGTGCAAGAACAAGTTTCATTCTGGTCCTCTCTGTCTCTTTAGCTTGTAAGTCACAGAAAGCTGATTTCAAGGGCCCTTCGCTGCCTCAAAATAACATTCATGCTGCTTCAATTCATTTGTGTTGTTTACACATGCATGTCTTTGTGCAAATGTGTGCAGGCATCTTTGCGGCATTCGTCCCAGCCCTGGCGGTAAGCTGGATGGCATTTTTCTTTGCATGGACACAAATTATCATCCTCTTGTCATGCCACCCTCGAGCCCCCCAATCCCTCCACTTTCCGCCTTTCGTTGTGATGTCTGTATATATGTTCTTTTGCCTTGCAGGTTGATTGTATTGATAAATGTAGTCCCCTTTGTGATTTACATGTTGTTTTGCAATTGCGCAATCAGATCGATTCACATGCTGGTGGCTGCAGCTTCGCCGAAGCTCCAAACAGCTCTTGGTCGTCGCACTGGCTGCTGACTGTTTCCTCCTTGCGATCCTGATGCTGGTGTACGTCGGGGTGGCCCCCCGGTCCGGGCGGTTTGGGAACATCTGTTCGGGCTGTCTGGATGTCGAGGAGTTGAAATTCCTTGCAGACGTGCAAAACGAATTCAGAGGAGGATGCCTCGGCTGCAAGCTCCCTTCGTGCGTGTTCTCCCACCAGGAATGCTTGGCAGGCCTCAGGGATACGTTCCCACAGTTCAAAACTTCGGTCCCGACTCTGAAGAGATTCGACGTCGAGAACATGTGCTCCGTCGTTCCACAGTGTGACATCCTGGGGGCAACACGTCAGTCAGTCTCGTGCTGCATGAAAGTCTTTCATTGTTTTTCAAGTATCTTTTTGCCTTGTCAGAATCAGGACAGAGTTTTGTTTCTAAGAAACGGATGCGACTCTCGGGTGTCCGGATATCCACACTGAGAAAGTCTCTGTAGTTGAGCAGAAGAAGAAGGGGGGCGGAGATAAATGATACAGGAAGAGGAGGTCGAGAGGCCTACAAGGCAATTAATCAGAAGTGTGCTGAGTGACTCAAAGAATACCTGAATGTTCACTCACTCACTGACTCAAATAAAGAATGCATAAATACATGAATGAATAGGATAACGAACAAAAACATGGACGAATGCAAATGCATGCGCTTTGCCTTGCTCTGTGCTAGTTTTGCTCAAAGTTCCGTGAAATTTTTCGAGCTGGATTGTTCGTCGGTTCCTTGCTTGCAGGACAAAACCGTCGTGACTGTGTGAAGATCGGCAACTGGACTTGCAAACAGAAGCCAGAGTCGGAGGTGTGTGTGATGGCAGACAACTCAAAGCAGTGGGAGTCTGAAGGCTCCTTCAAGGCCTTCGACCGAAGATTCAAAGACACCTGCTGTACACTGGCGCCTCTAGTACACGCGATTGTCTGGCTGTTACTGGTACGTCTTTTTTTTCTTCACCGTCGATCATTCTCTTTTCCTCATGCGCCTCAATTCTTGGGCTGTTTTTCTTTTGAAACCATCATTGTGTATCGATCAGCAAACACTCTAGCTAGTTTACAAATGTATTTATCGATACGCTGGAGCTTTTTTGAGTCCCAACGGCATGGCTTTGTTGCTCTTTTTGCTCTTTTTGCTCACCCATTCGATCCTTTGTCCCCTCAGGTGAACACGTGCGTCCTGCTTGTGGCGATCATCTTTGACGTTGGGGCGACGTTCTGCTGCCCTGAACAATTCGACCCCCAGTGGGGCAAGGCGAAGGTCCACCAGTACGGCCATGGGGGGGACGCGGTGGGTGTATGCACAAATCACCGGTTGATGAAAGGAAACGGTCCACGAAGAGAGAGAGGCAAATGAGGCTTCGTTGTTTCCTTCCTCAGTTGGAAGAGGTACGGGAAGCGCGAGGCCTTCGATCTTCCCTTCGGCAGCTCTGCTCCTGTCGTCTCATGCAGGTGCCTCCCTCTCCGTACGTTCCTTGAAATACATTGCCGGAGTGCAGGCAAAAGGAAAACCCCATTTGATTCCGGCTGCAAATTTACCTTTCATGTAACAGTAACGTTTGTGTAATTGTCGATATAACTTGCAGGAAGGCGACCACGAGGCCCCAACCACAAACGTCCACAGAGTCAACCCGGCAGGCTCCCACTACCCAGGTCACCCTCCTTACCCGCCCCCCTACCCCCAGACTCAGTCTCTGCCTGCCCCCGGAAAGTACGCAGCAGGAGAAGGGCCGTTTGAGGGCAACTCGATTCTCTATGAGGGGGGCACTGCAGCTGTGACGACGGGCATACCGGTAGAGAGGGGGACTGAGGGAGCGAGAGCTGAGACGCAGACGCAGCAACAGGGCGTGGTGGCTCTCCATTCAAGCGGGCACGAGCCGGCTGTGTTGGGACGCTCGAGGGAGGACCTGGAGGAGGACGCAGAGACGCAGTGTTGAGACGAAGCTACGGAACTGGAGGTTTTCTCACTGTATTGCTTCTGTCTCTCCGGTTATTTCACTGAACTGCAAATGGAGGGCAGAGGGGCGAGTGAAGTCTTGTCCAAATGCTTCTTTTCTCTCTTGCTGTGCGGTTCACTTTCATCTTCAGTTTTGAAACCTGAAAGGGAAAAGGTGGGGAAGAAGGGTGTGGAGTTGGTAGGGGCAGTCTCAATTAATTCAAAACGACAGGTGTGAAGTAGAAGACTAGTAGAAAGACGTGAGAGAGACGCAAGCACTGGTTGATTTCGCAGTGAGGGTGAGCTGAGCAGTTATGACAGGTCGCGCCCGCTTACTGTGTGCTGCCAATAATCTATTGATTGGTTGTTTGATTGACCGCTTTGTCGCAGCTAGCTTTAAACTGCGCTTTATTGGCCTGGCCGCCATGTAGAAATGGTAGATTGATATTCAATTAACATGGGACCTAGCATGAGACTGGCAATTTAATTGACCACATGGATGCGTTGCAAATTCGCGTGCAACACTTCGACGCACGTACGTACACAAACAAAACTTTGATGCACGCGCGCAACGTGGCGTACGCTCGTGTGGCAAAGTTGGAGGCGGATAGCCTGCTCTCCGCAACCTCTTCATCCTACAAACCACTATTCACAGCAAATCTTTTCTCTGGTTCCAGACAAGACCCTTTCAAGCTGCTGGGGGTTACTGGTTATGCCTTTGCATGTGTTTTCTTCTTTGAGGGATGACTGTCAGCTGGTTAGGTGGCTGTTAGAGTTTTTTTATAAAGTTAGCTAGTACAAACAGCGTTGTATGTAGGCCAATAATGTGGCTGCTATAGTGGCTGTAAGTGGCTACCGATTGTGTGCGCCTTCTCTAGGCAGTGGATAACAGTGTACTTTGGTCTGGGGCATCCAAAACATAAGTCTTAGCCTATCATATCTTTAAAATACTTTAAAGGCTAGGCCAGTAGTCTAGGTAGTTGACGATGGCCTATGATAATATTAAATGATGATGGATGTTACCTATAGTTACCAATTGTTATAAAAATTGGCATGGAGTTTTGATTAAACTGCATAATAAAAAATTATCAATCTAAACACGTTTGCATCCCTTTTTTCAAAAAATCTCTTTAAACTACAAACAAAGCTTCAATTTTGAGAGGCCCCTATAAATAAATTAAAGTACTAGAGGAAATCAATCAATTCCGTTTGAGGATGCTTAGCAGTATCCAGCTAGCTCTGGATATAGATGACGATGGCGCGTCATAGTCATAGTCATGGCCGCCGCACTGCGGCGGCAGCGAAGACTACTATAGAGACGAGATTTGGATGATTCTTTAACTCATTTTTAACTTGGTGTCCGAGCTATCAAAGCAATACAGTTTATACTCTTGTCTTTTGTTTTAGGTGCTTCTCTTTCTGGAGACTTCCATTCTAGCTATTCCCCATTCTTGTGAGACTCTTCATCTGCTTTACCGACCTGTGTGTCTGATTTTTCCACAACTGTGCTGGTCGCTTTTGAGGTCCCCTGCTGGTCATCCATGCTCTGGACACCCTCTTTTGGTGCTGAACCAGGGTCTACTCCCTGTGCCTGAGGTTCCCCGTCTGCAAACCTCTCCAGATCCGCCAAGCGTCGCTCCCGCGCTTCGCGCTCACGCTCATCGCGCACGTGGGGGGGTTCAGGCATGAAAGGGAATCTGCGGAAGGGGGACTTTTCTTCATTCAGCTCCTCCT
>JAHBMJ010000218.1:0-15000 GCA_018398765.1 Chromera velia | reverse complement strand
TGCGACCCCACAACGAATGAGAAGCTCCACGGTCTCGCTTCTGGCCTTGACCGCATGGGGAAGCAGGTCGAGGTTGAAGGCGTTCGACTTCGCAAGCAGATTCTTTCGCACTGACTCTCTCTCTTCCTCACTCTCTGAAAAAGGAGCGAATGAAAATCTCCGTGCGTTCAGATACCCCGAGGGCTCCTTTGAGGCTTCAATGGGCAATTTCAGGAGTTGTGCATCTCTTAGGAACTCCTTTTCCGTCTCGTTCAACTCCGTCTCCTCTTGCTTGCTGTCCTCATCCTCCCCACCCGAAGGAGGAGAGCACCATCGAAGAAGGCCCGACAGAGAGAAGGACGCGTTGCCACCCCCATAGTGCTGATTTCGATCGAGGTGCACGACTTTGAACCCGCTAAGCGCCAGGGACCTGCACATAGACAAGAAGGAGACGGCATCGTGAGAAGGTAGAGGGTCAAGATTTCACAGGTGTGTCGGGGGAAACCGTGATGTGACCTACGCTGCTGTGAAGCATTCTGTGAGGCCAGTGCCTAAAACGACGACGTCGGGGTCCTTTTCTTCCGCGTCCAGCATGACTCTCTCTCTATTCTTGTAGATCTTTCGATGCACTCACCGTGCAGCTTCCTTCTTACACACTTGACTTATCTTGCCTGAACTCTGAAAACCTATCCCGCTCCACGCCTCAAATACTGATGGAGAGCGAGTATGCGTCACCTGTACTGTAGCTAGGGATGGCTAAACTCAGCAGGAATATTGGGCGTGATTCCAAGGTGGAGGCGGATTCGAACGGCGATTCTGACAATCCAATCTTGTGAACACGCCGGGAGACGGGCCAATGGGCCAGGACTATCCCGCGCGGCCGGACCCCGCGGCTAAAGGCGCGGGCCCGCCGGGTGGCGCGTGATCATGCATGCCAGAAAACTCATGCGCTTTCATGCGAAGGTAAGTCGATTACACGCCCGGAGAGACGATAAGAAGGTAAGTCGATTCGTTGAATCTTTGTGCTGCATGCCTCATTTGCAAGCACTTCTGTAACTTCTAGCTGGAATCTGTAACTTCTAGCTTTCGCGGAGTTTCCTGGCAGTGTTTTGAGAGTCAGGACAAATCATCAGACGGGAAGAAAGAAAAAAGGACGTCCTCGATCACCCACTGGGAGAAAGAGGTCCGTCACAATGAGGTCGTATCGCAAGGTTTTGAAGCGCCTGCTCGTGGCATTCGCTTTCAGCTTTTCTTTGTGCGCGTCAGAGCCTACAGGTCATCGTGGCATGTCGTGCCAGCTTCAATTTTCTGATAGAGTACCTGACTGTGATGAGTCTCGCTCACTCTTTCCAACGACGGACTCGCAGCATCTCCACATGGTCGGCCATGGGGAGGACAGCGAGATCATCTTTGCCTCGAAAGTCGCAGGCACAGTTCTTATTTTCGTTCCAGACGAATCTAAACTCCAGGCAGAAGCTCAGAAGAGCTCAGAATCAGGAGACCATTCGTACTTGAGTGCCGAGCTTGGGGGGAAGTGGAGTTTCTTCGCCGCGAATGGAACCAGGCTGTCTCAGACAACAGTGACTGACCTTAATTTTATGTTCCCGCCCGAAGATGCTTTGTGGAACCTCTGTGGCGAGGAGGTCCCTCTGAACCTCCCATGCACAGGTAGGCCTCAGACCTGCCGTAACGTGCCCGTCCCTTCTTCTTTGAGGATTGTTTCACCTGTTTGCATGCTTCTGTTCGCTGATTTGCGGTCCACCTTCAAACTGTTCCCCGGGACCTCTGGTTTCTTCTGCGCGTCTCTTGCCTGCCTTGTGTTTTTTGCCATTGTCTCTATTTCTCCCCTGGTGCTCACATCTTGTCACTTTGCCTGTTATTTGGCCTTTCGATCCATTTGCCTTTCTGTTCTTTACTTCCCTCATTCTCCGCCTTTACTGCTCTTCGCTGCTCCCATATCGCGTTATCTTTGTGTCCCTCCCTCTCCCCCTGATGGATTCTCTTTCTGAACAGTCGGGGACTTTGAACCGCACGTGGAGGCCGGGATAGAGGGGGCTCCCTGTACTCTTCTGGGAGACTGCGATGAGGGGCTGCAGTGCGTGAAGGTGTCAATGGTCAGCTGCGGGCAGCTAGGGTCGGGGGGACGTGGGCCTGGAGTTAAAGTCACTTAGCATGTGTGGATCCAGCATGGGATAGTCCGAGTGTTTTGGGTGTGTGAGTAGGGGGAGTCTCGCTTTTTTGTTTGTGCTGCTTGTTGGACTTTTCGTCTCCGGACCGGCAGTCTCTCCGTCTCCCTGCACAAGAACAAGAATGAGCGCGTTCTCCTTCCTTCCCCCTCCCACCTTCCATCCTTCCTCCCCGTCTTTTGTTTGAGTGCACACGTGCTACTCTCTCTCCCCCCTCATTCCTTCTCCGCCTCCCTGTCTTTCTCTGCGTTTTCCTGTGTCCTTTTCTTTCTCTGCGTGTCTGCACCTGCCTGTCAAGGTTGCAGCTTCACAGCGTGTGCGTGAAGTCCGAGGAGGTCGATGCAGACGCTGAGGTCGTGCGGGGACCCCAGCCAGCTCCCCCATGGGACAACTGCTTCTTTGCTCCAGAGGACAGGAAGTGCTCAGTTGAGGGGTTCGTCTGTTACAGGAACACCCAATGGGACTCCTATGCGCAGTGCCGACCCGAGGGAGACTGCCCGAAGCCATCCCTTTCGGCTCTCCGAGCAGTCGAAGGCGGCGCCTCACGGGCGCTCCCGTGGGATCACGATGGCGCCGCCGCCAGTCCCCAACGCCCCCTTCACACCCGGGGCACGAGTTTGCAGTCAGTCCACAGAAGGTTGATGGAGGCAGACTCGATGAGGAGATACCAGAGGGGACGGAGACGGAGACTGCTTCAAAAACAAAAGAGAAGAAGAAGACGCTTGGAAGAGGGAGAAGAGGGAGGGGAAAGGGAAAGGGAAAGGGAAGAAAATGCACACAAGCGGCGTCTCCAAGACTGTGTGGATAGGTTTCGGAAGAGTGGTCAGGGGGAGGGGGAAAAAGAGGAGGGAATTTCGGTGGGCTCCAGTGACTTTTCGTATCAGGAATCTCTTCCTGATGTGCGGGTGAATGCAGTGGGTCGGGTTGAGGTGAAGCTTTGCGATGAATGGATGGACTTTTCAGAAGTCGGGTCTGAAAACGCTTCTCCGTTTCTGTTTGCGGAGGAGGATGACGATGGTAATGTTGGGGAGGGGGGGGAGACTGAAGATGAGGAGGAAGACCCTGATTTGGCCTTAACTGAACTTCCAACGGGGGGGGAGGAGGACGTAGGGTGGACCTATGGATGGCAATGCGACCAGCCTCTGGGGATGGGGGGGAGCTCGACTAGTACTGCTGAGGGAGGTAGACCCTCGGGGGTGATGAGCAAGGAAGAGGCTGGGGAAATAGCGAAAGTGGAAGGGTTGGTACCCCAGGATGAGGATGGAATTCTATTTTTGTTTGAAAGAGAGACAGATGAGAATGGAGAAGTACTGAAGGCATCATCAGAAGAAAACATCCAACAGAGTCAAATGGGAGACTCAGGAACTTCCGTTTCAGACCTTTCATTTCTGGATCCGTCTCTGTCTACCAATTTGCCCGCACAACCAACACTCCCTCCTAGAAAACACCGAGGCCTAAGCATGAGGTGCCATCCTGAGATTCCAATCTACCGAGGTGCACCTGCTCGCACGTGGTCTCCTTCTCTCTCCTGTGCTCCCCGCCTCGCTCTAGCTCCCTCAGTGAATGTCGGCACAGCATGGTATTTTGCCCCCCACGCCGTGTTCTCTATCGGATGGAACTCAGGTCCGACAGTCTACCTCGCTCCGTTCATTCGAGTCACCCCCTCCTTCAACACCGGGTTTAGGGTCTTCGCAGGCCCCATCGTGCGCATTGCACCCACTTACACATCCGGGGTGTCCATCACAATGGCGCCCTTCGTCACTGGGGTCCCCTCAGCAGCCCTGGGGGTCGGGGTGACTTTGGCGCCTGTTCTTCTGCTTCCAAATATCTTTGAAGACTTCTTCTTTCAGAGAACAGACTTTGGCCCAAGCAAACGGGATGTGGGGCCTCCTGTGGTCGAGGTCACAGCAAAAGACGCGAAGATAGACCCCGCCTCTGTGCTCGACTTCGTCTACGAGGACGTATTCCCTGTGCGTGAAACCGTAGCCACCGTGCAGGGCATAGAGCTGCCCAACACCCCGAAAGCCCTCCAGAAAGTTGGCATCAAGAGGCACACCAAATTGGGGGACTTCTTCGTGGCAGGAACAACCTTCAGTGTGACCTGTCCTCGGTCAGTCAGTCAGTCAGTCAGTCAGTCAGTCAGTCAATCAGTCAGTCAGTCAGTCAGTCAGGTGTTATGCTTCTTTCTTTACTTCTGTCTTTCTGCACACACATGTTTCCTATCTCCCTCTTCGCTTTCTGGGATATCTTTCCTTCGAATTGTTACCATGTATGTGTGTGTGCATGTATGTGTGTGTGTGTGTGTGTGTGTGTGTGTGTGTGTGTGTGTGTGTGTGTGTGTGTGTGTGTGTGTGTGTGCATGTATGTATGTGTGTGTGTGTGTGTGTGCATGTATGTGTGTGTGCATGTATGTGTGTGTGCATGTATGTGTGTGTGTGTGTGTGTGTGTGTGTGTGTGTGCACGTGCCTGCAGGTTGGTCATCCAGAGTCCGGACCAAGAGCCAGGAACCATCAAGGTTCTGTACGTGAACCCGAGGGACAGCAGCGACCCCAACCTTCTTTTGTCTGAGCAGTGTATCACAGCAATGCCCTCCGACGTGATCAGAGACATCCCCAACCTGCCTCCCCAGGCAATTTACGGTATTCGGATGCTCGAGGCCATCGAGGCACTCATCCCACCTGAGTTGAGGGTTGCTGCCGATCTAATTCTCAACTTCGCTCGCGTCGTAGGAGAAGGCGGGATTCCTGATCTTGGGTCCTGGTTGAAGTCCTTCTCAGATTCCTTTGCTGATGGAGGCTTCAAGGGTGTGTTGGAGCGTCTGCCCGAACAGGACCACATCGCAATACAACTAAGGCCAGACGGGGTCCAACGGAGATTAAAGGGAGGGGGAGAGATTGATTCTACCAGATCTCCTTCTCAGCAATGGCACTCACGTTTAACTTTCCAGAGGGCAATGAAAATTGCAGTGGAGAATCTCTCTCCCTCCTCTTTGCCGTCTCTCCCGTCTCTGTTTCCTCCCTGGAGCTCGACCATGAAAAGGGCAAAGGAGACGGCAGAGTCCCTCATCAAAGACTTGAGGGTACACCTCTCAGATCCAAAAATTCCCTCCGGCACCCCCTTCAAGTTAGCCTCTCCGTTTGCGTTGCCGCCCCCCTCTGCAAAGAAGGACACTCAGACTGAGCAGCCAGCGTTGTTCCGTTCTTCTCTCTTCACACAGAAGAGTGAAAAGGTTCTGGAGGAGGCGGACGGAGAGGAAGAGTGCAGTCGGAAGGACAATGGTGAGAACGCTGAAGGATCTTCTTGTAGCCTTGACATACCAGAAATATCAGAGGAAGAAGGGGAAAAGGACGTTAAAACAGATAGCAGCTTCCGGCTGCCGCAAGCACCCCTGTCACTAGGTCCCTTTGAATCTACATTAAGTTTGAAGGGACTGACGGGGTGAGGCACGTGCTTCGGTCGCTCCTGCAGCCCAATAAGAATTGAAATAGAAATTCGTTTTCCGTTCACGGCGGCCACTGCAGCCGGAGGACCCTTTGCGGGGGTCTTTTTCGTCCTTTTCTTTTCTTTTTCGGTATGCCTTGTTCGAACTCTTCTTACCAATATCCAGAATGGTTAACTCAACTTGAGTATTGATTGTTGCTTCTGACAGCTTCGTGCATGACCCTACCCATACGCTCTCACAGATCATACCCAAAGCAAACTACGTCCCTCAAGACGCCCGGCCCGGCCCGGCTCGGCGGCGCCTCATCATGAGTCATGCGCCTGTACGTTGGTATGTCTTCATCACCTTTTCACCGTGACACGGGGGCATCTGTTGCTACCGTAGACTTTGCATAAATCACGTAGTGTAAAATAATAAAATAAAACTTGTATTATAAGAAACAGGACTTTTTAATGTACAGTATTAGATGCAGTGCTAAAACTTTCAACTGAGAAGCCTTCCATTTTTTTTTAATGGAATTTTAGCTTCTGCTTAGAGGTTAATTTCCATTAGTTTAGATGGACAAACCATAGTGTTTGAACTAGTTAAAATAGCTTCAAAAATCTACACATAATTTAATCTCCAACTACAGTACTAGCTATACAGTAGTAGAGTGAATAAATTAGAATCATTATCAGACAAAACTTTGAATTTAGTTTAAAGCTAGGCGACGCACAGTGGTAAAAAAAAAAAAAAATCTGAAAACGTCTATTCTTTTTTTTTTATTTATTTAAAATTTTATTGTATATGTAAAAAAAAAATAAAGTCTGGTGACAGTGCAGTTGAACAAGGGAAAAAAGATCGGTTGGTCCGTGTTCAACAAAGTCGATGATGGAATGGTGAAGACACTAGTAGAGACACTAGTAGAGACAAACGTACAATAACAACTAGGACTAGAACTAGGGTTGAAACTAGGGTTGAAAGATGTTTAAAACTTTGAGTTGAGTAATAAGTTCGCGAGGAAGTTAGTTTAAAAGTACTTCTAAAAGGTGCTCCTCTAGGTGCTCCTAGAGGTGCTCTAGGAAATCCTTCGTAGAAAAAAAGAAAAAAAAATCTGGAAAGGTCTATTTTTTTTTTTTTACCACTGTGCGTCGCCTAGGTTTAAAGTTCTAACTATAATTAAGTGCATGATTAATTCATTCATTCATATTAAAGTGATTCTAAAGTAAAAGTTTGGGGTCTCTGCACAATGTATAGAAAAGTAATTTTAAATTTTTAATGTGATACTTAAACTTAGTCTTGAAGCACCAGATCAAGATTTAAACTTCTTAAACTTTAAAACCTCTGTAGATTTAAGCAGTTTTTAGAAATAAACCTAGCGGAAAGACCTAGCATAGAACCAATCAATGGTCAATCAATCAATTTAGGTAAATAGATTTAAGAAAAGGCTGCATCCAAGTCTATAACATGCACAATATTAGTTCTAGCCAGGCTAGCTTGATCAATGTCAGATCCTTTCAAATTAAATAAGCATTTAATTATAAAAGAAAAACCCTAGGAAAAACTGTTCAAAGATGTCGAAGCTAGTGTCTAAGATTTGATACAAATTTTGCTGAATATTATGAACTTATTCTATTTAATGAAAACCTTTAAGTGATCTTGCATCCGAGTCGAAAGCCATATACAAAGCTCGCATGCATATCTCCATTGCTTCATAAAGAAAGTCAACTATTCTCTCTTTTCATACAATTAGATTCGCTCAATGAATACAAGTAACAAACACGGAGAGTCTGACGCACTGATTGGCGTCTCATCAATGCCTCCATTTATTGTTACGCTCGGGGTCTATACGAAGAAAATGAATATAGATAGAACAAAAATTTTGAAATAAAGTGGAGAGCAAGCCAATAGAATAAGGCATGAACCCAGCCTCCTGTCAAAGAAAAGACAGGATAGAAACAGCCAGGTAAAGGAACAGGAAAAAAAGAAGAAAGTGTTGAAAGACATTTGTGAAATTAAGCATTCAATTGGAAGACGATGACGACCAAACTTGCTTTCGCAGCAAAGTTTCGCTGTCACTCCCTCTGAGTATCAGCTGAAGTTCCCCTGATAGCCGTTTACGGTCATCAATTTGGAAGCTTGCGTGTTCATCTCTTTTTTCCCGCTCTTCTTTTCAGGCCCGTCATGCATGAGATCTGTGAGGGCCGGTGCCGAAGTGGTGCTTTATCGGGCTGTACTCGCGTTGACGCTTGGAGCGGTGGTCCTGCTTGTCCATCTCGTCCTCCTCCTTGATGTCCATGTCTAAAGGCTCCGACACAATGTCATGCAAGGCTGACGACGGGAGACTCAAATTGAATCACGGGATGGACCACTGCCCCTGCATGGTCCCACATCCCCCTCTGGTGTAGGATCGGTCGTAGCTGGTGCAGCAGCCGCTGTGAAGGGGTGTAGATGCAGAAGGAGGAAGTGGAAGATGATCTTCCTGCCCATCAGAGTTGGAGTTGGAGGTGGTCTCGGGGTTGAGCGCGGTGCTGATGAAGGGCCGATCTGTACCAAGACAAGCCATCTAGCTCTGGCATTGAATTTCCGGCTGGGAATGTCAGGTAGCCCATCACGCTCTCCCTTGCTCTCCCCTGAAAGGTCTGACTGCACTGCTTCGCTCATCACATCCAACCTTCCCCCACACCCCCTCGCCCTCTTCGTACCAGGCCCCTACTTGCACCCCGCCTAGTCGTAAAGCCCAGACACAGGAAGATCCCTCTGTCAGAGGACTGGCTCCAGGCGGCCCAGAAGCTCAGCCCTCTCATCTCCTCCTGCAGGAAACTCCTTCACAAGAGACATAATGTTGATCGTCCGCCTGAATTTGACAAAAGCCTCCACTTCTCTTTAAATTTCTTCGGGAAGACCCCAAGGAACCTCCCCTCGAACTCACTCTCTGAACATTCCCCTATATGAGAATGGAGATCCTCATTCAGTTCTGTGACCTTAATCCTTCCACAAGCACAGAAGTGGCAGGCACACTGCGAGCATTGGGGCAAAAGACACCCTCCATACTCATTGTACACCTGTCTGCAACCTGGGCATCGTTTAACTAAAATCTCATCCAAAGCCCGCTTCACTGCCCAATCCACTCTGGTGAGGGATCGAAGTCTCGCCACGTCCTGCTTGATAACCACTTGCATCTCTGCCCAGACTTTCACCCCTTTTGCCTCGAGGTAGGCTTTCAACCACTCCCTATGGGCCGTCTTGCTCAGACAGCTGCGGGCAACGTCAGACTCTGAAAAGGAGAAAAAGGACGTGCAATCGTCTTCAACTATCTTTCCTCCAGGGCATCGTAACTTACAGCCAGCAGACAGAAATTTCCCCCTTTCAGATTCTTCCAAATCTGCTGTACTGGGTGCAACAGTCGCACTCACGAAAGCCGAAAGACATACGTTGTAAGTGAAGTGTTTCTTCCATCCCCCCCTAAAATTTCCCTTCCCACACCGAATCTAAATCTCCACAATCAAAGTTCTCGTAGCAGATACCGCCCTCTGCCTTCTCGACCTCCTTCCTCTTTGTCGGACTCAGAATGGCATTGAGAGGAACAGTTCTAGGCTTCGAGGGGAGCTCTGGTACCTGGGATCTTTGTGCTGAGTATCTGGCTTTCGAAGAATGGAGGACATCTGTCTTCTCCCTTCCCAACCCTCGAGCTCTGTCTGCACCATCCGTAAGATCAGGCATGGTGTCGGCAATCTGGTGGATGAAATGCTCCAGAAAATCCCTCCCTCCCTCCCTCAGGGCCAGGTTTTAACTTAAAAATTTTGTTATCGTTTACCACGTTGGAGTACATCGCTATGAAACGACTGCAGGCGGGCAGGCAGGCAGCAGTGCAACAACAAAGGAAAGAAAAAGAGAAGAAATGAGCTGACTGGGACGGACACACAAACATAGAGACAGTAACCACCAGACGATCTCTACCCGCACACCGTCTCATCCATGCAGGGGTCACATGAAAAAGAGAGGGGAACATGAATTAAGACACCGCCTATGGTCACATCATCAGAAGACGAAGAGCGAGTGCCCATGCATCAGAAGATACGGATTCCGAACAGAGTATTCATCCGAAAGGAAGGAACATTCTACTTACTGCAAAATATTAGAAGAAGACAGCCACTTTTCTTGCATTCACTCGAACAGAGGGAGCCTCAGGGAGGAAAAAACCAGACCTGGGTCTAGTAGCAATCGTAGGTGAATGCGTCGCCCTCCAGCTTTACTCTGAGTCCCTTTACAGTCTCATCGTTGAAGCCGAGATACCAAACTGTCACTCTCTTTCCAGGCGCGCCTTTCGTACCTCCCCCAGGCAGGCTGCAGCAGGATGATAGGATGGGGAGGGGAAGAGATGGAAACGTGTTGGAAAGTAAAGCTTGCTTATGGAGAAAGCGAAGAGGGTACGCAGAAAGAACGAGTGGAGAAAGTCAGGCGAAGAAGGAATGAATGGCGGAAGCTCGGAAGCCGCAACACGGACAAATAGCTTGAAACATTTCCCTCAGATGGCAAATAGAATTAAGGCACGGTCTGTTTTATGTACAGGCTTTTGAGTGAAAGAAAGACGACGTTCGTAAGAAGCAGGAAGCAGGGGACAACCCCCCCAAAAAAGAAGCCAACGAGTTCATTCGAGCCAGATAAATAATTTGACCTACTTCCCCTGCGTCTCCGACTGGCTGACCTAACATCGGATCTGATAGAGAGCAGCAGAGGGTACGTTCTCTCTCGATTTCCCAAACTGGGCCCCCATTTTCTGTTCAAGAAGAGAAAGAGATGAGTCAATCTACTTGTTTAAGTTGGTAGGAAAAGTTCCTTCATTCTCGGTAAAAAGAGTACAAGTCTCCTTGTTCCTCAAGAATTTAGCTGACATGATGCAGAGGGACTTGGTCGACTTGGAAAACATCACATTGTTACACTTGAGGTCTCTATACACGACTCGCTTCTAGTGGATGTACTTGACTGCCTCCAGAAGGTCAAACGCATAATTGCAAAGCACAATATTGCGGACTCCTCCGTCTTCCTCGCAGAACTCGAAAATCCCCCAGAGATCCTTAGTGTCATCGTCCTTCCGAGGTCGAGGGGCTAGAAGGGAAGAACGAGCCAAAGTTGTTTTTCTTGCACACACGATGAAGTTTCACTTTTATGATTGCCGTGGGGCTGAGATGGAGGGAGGCAAGGAGATTGATAGAAACGGATGGAGGCAAAGAAGCGGAGGAGGTTCAGAGAGACACAAAGACGGAAAATTTCTGAGAGACGGGTGTAGGCAAAGAGGTGGAAGGAGATGAATGTATACAAAGAGATGGGAAGGAGACAAAAAAAAGCTCCACCAAGTTATAGTACTCTAGATAGTACTGTAGGACGTTAATACTCCACAAAAGGATTTACTTGCGTACCTTTGCAGTAGTAGTCGTCGACCAGGAGCAGAAAATCACTGACGTCGTCAGCCGTAGTTGACACCAGTTTCATGTATGGGAGACTGAATTTGCAGGTAATGATCGCACCTCCGCACACGCAGTTGGCAAAGGTCCAAAGAGCAACATCCACATCTATACAGGAGATGGGAATCTCTTCTGGTTCTCCCGATAGATATAGAAGGGGGTGAGGACGAACACCTCACCAGCCACGTTCATCCCGTTCACGAAGTGGAGGGTACACTGCGCCTCGAGACGAGCCTCTGGCCATTCGTCATAGGCCTTTTAGCTCAAATAGCAGGCAACCTAGCAACTTACACCCGGAAAAAAGAATTTTTCCCTTTCGGAATCTGCCAAGTGACCCCAAGTCTGTGCAACGGTTGCACCTAAGAAAGCAGAAAGAGTGCTTCTTCTTCCCCTTGCAAATTTCCCTTCGCATACCAAACAAGGATTGCGTTGAGAGGAACAGTTTTGGACTTCTGGGGGGGGCTCTGGTACCTGGTATTTTGTTTCTGATTGACTAGCTGCCGGAGAGTCAAGGAAATCTGCCTTTTGTGGAGTCCTACCCTATGGCGCCGCCCTCTGGACCCTCGCATGCGCTGTATCTGAATGAGCCTGCATGCCAACGCCATGCTCCGCCGCTGCGTGTACTATATGCAATCGACTAAGTCTTGCATGCATGTACGTGTCGCGCGCGTCGATTAAAGTTGTCGAAATGATTATCGAGTCTGATCTTCGTATTCAAGCATGCAACACGTCACTTAAGTAACGGATAGCATCGTTTGAGTCTGATGTTTGTTTGTCACAGATCAAGAGAGCTCCTAAGAGTCTGAGAGAGAGGAATGAGTAGAAACTATACAATGATAGAATGAACCCAGTTGATTGGAATCCCAGATCGCTCTAGAGCCAAACCTGCTGTAAACTGTCGCCTAACTAAGTGTTGCTCACGTTCCTTCTCTAGAGTTTCCCTAAGGTTCTTGTCCTTGCTTTACCTTCTATCTGGACGCCATAGGGTGGCCGGACAGGAGGGACACAGCATTATGGTAACTGCTCAGCTCAATGAGTGTCGACTCTCGTTTTCCTTCTGTGATGGAGATCAGATCTTCTTTTTGCACAACAGTTGAAAGCCGATTGCAACGATACGGGCATGGTCAGACAAAGACCATGAGTAGGGGAATTCAGCATCCCCTTGCATCCCAAGCTGCCTGGAATCCTCTTTCGGATATCTCTTTCGAGTCTGATCCTAGACTTTGCCTTTGTCCTTGAGTGGAAAGTCCAAAGACGTCGGAGGTCGCCAAAGCCGATGGTAGAGACGTTGCTTGGTGTTGCTCGGACTTTCGAGGAGCTTGACTTCATTGAGACCGCCGCCTATAAGCAGATCGCAATCTAAACGGCCAGTTGAGTGCTCTCCTTATCTCTGCTGATTCTGCAATTGTCTCCATCTTCCGGATGAGTGTTGGCTGATCACCTTCACTTGTCTTTGCTGTTGGTTACTTGCTTGTCTGCGTGAGGCTGACCACCTTCACGGCCCGTAAACATCTCCAGCGTGTCTGGGTCTGTCTGGACTGGTCCTCCAACAATGTCTAAACACAGGAAAATGCCTTTCGTCTCTCCATATGTCTGCAATACTGCCATTTTCTTCTAAGAGTGAGCTTGTCGCTTCTGGCTATCTGGCTATCACGTGGATCGTTCGATAAGTGGCCGTTCGATCAGGTGTATGAGACTCTGCATGTGCGTTAAACAGACAGAAGGGACAGGTGGCGGCGTACCACACGGATCAATGCGGCGACGGCCGGTGTGCCAGCCGGGGAAGGCCTTCTGCTCTAGGACCCCGACGCGGCGAGCCTGGAGTAGGAAGGAGGGGGAAGTAAGGAAGGGGTACAAAATAACATCGAGCCTGCCCTTGACGGCAAGAGAGGCAGAAGGGTCGTGGCAGGCCTACTGAAAGACAGAGTAAGCCACACGGCAGCTGCCGCCTTGTCTCTCGCCGGCGCCGGCAAAATTTTTAACAGGGATCGGGAAGGGCAAAGCGGGTCATGGGAGAAGGGGGTGAAAGCGGGGGACAAAGGGGAAGAGAAGGGGAGGGAAAAAGGGGGGGAAAGAGGGGGAGAGGGGGGTTGCTTCGGGGTGGGGGGGGCGAATCGAATCGAGACTGTCCGAAAGCATACGAAGCACTAGCGACTGAGTGTGACTGGAGCATCTTTTATCCGGAGTTGAGAGTTCATGTGTCGAAAGGAACAGCAAGGGGATAAAACGAGATAGAAAGAAGAGACGAGATAGAAAGAAACCAGTGGGGCAGTCTGCAATGTGTCCGGTCCCTTCCCTCCCTCCCTTTATGCAGCTACTGACACGCGCGAAAATGTGTTTGTGCTTGATGAGACGGCCAAATCCTTCTGTCAACGAGAACTCGATATCGATTGCCTACCCCTACGTCAGCTACACATGAGACGGGCAGAGGACTGCCTAATTACCGCCGCCGTGCGCTGATGCCTGCGCATACCTGCGACTGCCTGTGACCGCCCTTGTGCCCCTGCACTGGACTTGGGGGGGGGATTGAGCTCATTGCGAAGCTGAGCGTCAAAGAGGTGGACTGCGAGAACGATAAGTCGAGCGCCGCATGTACCGCGCATTCAAAACTTCTGGGACTCCTTTTAGAAGAGTGACCTTCCTTCTCTCTCGGCTTCTCTTGGCTTTGCTTTGCGTGTGGCTTCGGAGTCAGACCCCTCGTATGGCTAAGAGTATGAGTGCACGAGGGGGCGCCTTCATTCGCTGTCTCCTTCTCGTTTCCGTCTACTGCTTTAAACCGTTTCGTATTATCCCTGGTTTCTTTCTTTGAGAGAAAGAAACTGGAAGAGGCCGAGGAAAAATGAGTAGAGGAGGAGCAAAGAAAGAACGAATCTTGAGAGAAACAGAAAGAGATGTCTATTTCAATGAGAAGAGAAGAAGAAGAAAAAAGAAAACGAGGGGATAGCCCATGCATATCTCTTTGTCCCTTCTGTATCTTCTCCCTGCAGGGGGATGTCGGTGCTTTGGAAGCCCTTTGGGGTCTCTGGGTATCGCCTCTCTCCCTCGCAGTACGGAAGTTGATGGGAGCCCTGGATGGCGGCTTTAGTGGAGCCAGCCGTCTCTGCGCAAACATCTGCGTGGAGCCAGACGGTATGCCGGCAGGCGTCTCCCTCTGATAGGTCTGACCGGGTGCCGTTCATTCGTTGATGTCTGTTCTTGTGTGTTCAGTCAATCTATGATATTGTTAACAACAGGCGAAGATGCGCATGCAGCCTTTGAAAAGGAAGTGAGATAGAAGAGAGAGAAAACAGAGAAGAGAGAGCAAAGCGGGAGTGAGAAGTAAGGGAGCGAAAGAGGGAAAGATGAAAAAAGAAAATATAGAAAGCTAGGTAGACGGCTGTGAGCGTATGCATCGGTATGGAGATGTATGCGTGCATGTGACCGCATAGGCCTGACTATGCCTCACTGTATCTTTCTCTCTGTCGCTCTTTTTGTCTAGCATTTCTGTCTCGTTCTTTCTTTCGCGGAGATCTGAGAGGTTAATGGAAAGCTGGAAAAATATAAGACCTTGCATTGGAAGCTTGCGGTCGTCGAGTGACGGGCTCTGCCGTCAGGTAGAGATGGTGTGCTTTTACAGGCTACGAGCAAGTCAACATCCCTAAAACAGGTTTTTTAAGGAAAGACCTGGCGGGTTGGCATTGCCGGCAAGGCAGTGATGATAGTATTTTTGCGTACGTTAATCTGATTGACTTGCATCGATGGGAGAAAACTTTTCTGCTTGTCAGCTTTTGCGTCTAGATTTTTTCAACTACCTCCTTGAAGATGTTCTGTTGGTTGCGTGGGTTAAACTTTGCATTGTGTCTAGTTGATCGTATCCTTTTGCTCACCTTTTTTCCCTTTCCGCACATGTTCGAATGTGTCTGACTGATCGCGGGGACGCGATTTTCTTGTCCGTAGCTGGGGGGGATC
>JAHBMJ010000217.1:32500-51770 GCA_018398765.1 Chromera velia | reverse complement strand
GGGGGGGGGGGGGGGGGGATGACAACCGCACACTGGGCACAACTTTACGGTACAAGGAAACATGCATGCATGAAAATTAGTCTGAAATTCTTACTCATAGTTATAGCAAATCGATCTGCAAACTGTCTACAATGTGACGTGAATGCTCGTAGCCGCGCCGCCATTAAGCGTTGGCATGGGCTAGCTGGTCAGTGTTACCTTCAAACCCGAGTGTGTACTTGAGATGCACGCAAACTCAAGCGATGCGCGATAAGGCCTTCATGCGCGAGTGAGAATTTAGGCCTTCATGCGTGATAATGCGCGACCGCCGGTTTCCCCCTTTCACCGGGGCCAGGGCATGCTCCGCAGGAGCATCAAAATGCTACAGATGTTGCAACATCTTTCGACATCTTTTGGCCAGTATTTTTTTTTTGCCGCTGCGAGCCGGTTGGGGACGCCTCCTATAGCTCCTAGCTTATGGCCTTTGCGTGAGCGCGCGCGCGCCTCTATTATCCTCTATTTGCTCAGTGAGTCTCAGTCTGAAGTCTGAACGATCTGGAGTTCGAAACACTTAAATTCTGACCATTGTTGACATATTGTTGACGCAATGCATTCCACTCGATGGTGCATACTCGCAAATTGGGTCTGTTATCCATAAACTGATCAACAGTTTGCAGGCTGTATCACATAAACGAAAAGACTCGAAGCCCGGTGGGAGAGGCTGAAGTTGCAGGCAGTCTCCAAGTGTTTTCAGCCCTCGATTCTCGTTCATTACACCATGCCAGTAGTAGACCGTGTCCTCTCCCCGGCTGCAGCTGTCATGTTTCTTCTGGGCACTGTGGTTGCGGCAGGATTTCTTGCCGGGGGAAGGGGCAGAGTACCACGGGGGGGGAGAAAGGGGGTTGCCGTCTGCTCATTGACGTCTCCTGAGGCCTGTCTGGAACCTGGGGATCCGTCTCTGCTCCTCACGACAAACGTTGACATGGGAACCAAAAAGACCGAGCTGATGAAGAAAATCAGCAAGGTCATAGCAGAAACTCTGTCCAAGCCCGAGTCCTACGTTTGTGTGGCAATCAACGACAAAGTCTCGATGATTTGGGGAGGTCAGCTAGGAGACGGCTGGTGTTCAGTTGCGTAATAGTTCTCTTCAGGGCCACACACTATTGGTGTAATTGTGTAGATGGACCCCACCCTTCTAGCTCTATTGATTTCCAGCTAAGTAGAAACTCCTGTGCTATCTCTACCCTGGTCTTGCAAAGGCGGAGGAGTCAGTCGTTGTCTCCTGACTCGGACGGAACATGCATGGGCTGCCAGGAACGGAGAGAGTCCCCAAACCGGACAGGCTTGCGATCCGAACTCTTGCGCATCCACAACCATGGAATTGGAGCAGGACAGCAAAGTGTGAAGTGTGCCAGAATGCATACATGCGGACAGACAGGCATACCGACAGACCGGGAGGCAGTCAGACAAACATACCCTCGACACAATTATCTTGTCATGCACGCGTGGCCCTATAGGCTCTCGGAGGGCTCAGGTATGGATTCATAGCAGGACAAGAAAGGGAAAACAACTGCTACTAATTGCAGAAGTAAATTGTAAACTGCAACGTCCCCATGGCAATCATGCTGCCTCTATATATAATGCAGCCTGACAAACAAGACACAAAAGCACAGACGAAAATAAATTTTGGAATGTACATACACTATGGAAACGACTTTGAGATTTTGAAACCTTTGCGGTTTGTTTTTCGTGAATCATTCGTTATGGAGGCTCGGTCGAATTCATTCATTTCCCCTTAGTACATGGATAATGGCCTCTCTGTCTGCTTGTGTTCTTTCTGCATGTATGTGCAGGTGAAGAGACCCCATGTGCGTTGGGCTCGCTGAATTCCCTTGGGGGCATCAACTTGCAGAACAACAAAGCCATGCAAGCGCAAATTTCAGAAATCCTCGCAGAATATATTCCTGCCGACAGGATCTACATCACCTACACAGACGTTCCCAGAGAAAACATGGGGTGGTCAGGAAGGACCTTTGGGGGATAGGCAGACACAGACAGACAGACAGACAGACAGACTAGCTCATGCTAGTGACCCGCGGACGCAGTCCTCGGCTAACGCCGTTCTCTGGGCTCAACCTCATCTCTCCTGCCTCCATCCCCAGTCGAAAACCCAAAATGAAAGTCCTTTCTTTCTTTGCCGGGCGGGAACGGATCCCAAACTGAAGTACCAGCCTGACACTGAGCCTGTACGTGCCGGTTGAAAAACTTTCGCTGACCACAACACTTAATTGGTTGTTCACTCTGCAGGGACCCGGTTGCTTATATGGCGTTTCAATATTGGGTTTCGTGGAGGAGTTGTTTTAAATTTTTCCTGTTGTCTGGCATTCAGATTGCGAGAGGGGGCGGGTTATGGCGGATTGGTGCTCGATCCATCGTACGGGCTGGAGAGGGAGACCAGCGGGGCAGAGGGAGGAGGATTCAAAGAATATAGATGGAGGCCCTAAAATCTTTGTGCCAGCTAGACAATGCAGTGGAGTTCTTCACTTTTCGTGAGCACTTGTTAGAGGTGGAGGTTTTCGGACAGCGGCACACGATGTGTATGTTTGGCCCGGCGGCGTACGTGTGCTTACCGTTAACATTGTATGCCGTGGCTGTCAACAGAGCGGCATTCTTTCTGCATATGATTCATTCGATTATACAGACAAACATCTGGTTCATATTATTAAAAACATGTTCATTTGTAAATTCATCTACGATTTTACGCAAATTCACTTAATTTCACTGCTTAAATTCACTGAAATTCACTTAAATTCATTTAAATTCACTTAAATTCATTTATAAATTCACTCAGGTTTGTAGGGTTCTAAGTGAACTGTTGTATTTAAATGGAGATGTTGTACTAGGTGTTTTACAATGAATTACTGATACGAACGAGAGAAAAACGATCGATATAACAGTGTAATAGTAAATTTAACTATTTTACTTCAGTTAAACTCTAAATCAGTTTGACACTATTAAAAGACTAGTTAATAAAAGAAAAGACCAGTCTAGAGATCAGTAAAAGCAGGTTTTTAGTCTAGTAGACTACCATACTAATCATATGCCATCGCTACTAGTATCGCTATCGGCTTATTTCTAGCTAAACTTTTAGTGTTTGACGGTAACGCACGAGGCAGTGATAAATGATAAGTGATTTAGTGGTGTATCGCCGTTTTGTTTATGGGTTGAGTCAAAAATTGACTCAAAATCATTAATTATCATCATTACTATTATTGCTTACTCTGTAGGCCATCATACAATGCATGAGTTTATAATAATGCTTTATTACCCCATTGTCAGACCGACATTCTACACACCGTGTAACACACGAAGGGAGAAGAAACTCGGCCAGCTAAACGTGCTTCAACCTGGGTGCACTCGACACTCAATCAATCATGCTGAACTCACGAACCGCATGACATAATGCGATTGTGAAATCAAGCCATAACGATCGCAGACAGAGGAGACGTGCAGACAGACGTGGGCGACTTAAACTTGCATCATCATTCTTATTATTATTGGTTGGTCTGTACATCATCCTCACTACCCATTATGACAATTCCTGCTACTGCCTGACAAGGAGAGGTACGGTCAGAAATCTTTTACTCGTTTCATTGCATGCTTTTTGTGTAGCCCTCCCCGGGTTTGAGGCTTGTGGGATCGGATGAATCGTACAGCGTCGAAATCTCAAGACGGTCCAGCCATGTCGCGGCTGGTCTCTGAGACCTCCTTTCCGGTCCCTCCTTGTGCTTCTGCGTCCCGCTCGATTCTACAAAACCTCTTTCTCTTCTGTCGGATAATGACCCGACTCCCCTCTGGCACTGTCTGTCCTCCTCTTGCTGCTTCTCTTCCGCCATCCTCGAACCTTGGTAAAGTTGCGCTTTTTCTTCTTCTTCTTTTTGAAGTTGTCTGACCTCAGCGTCTGAAAGCCCTGGGTATATGATCTCATCAGCACCAACCGCGTCTCGAAAAAAGTCCGGGTCCATCCCGAGCCGGCGCTTCTTGAGGGCGTCCCACGTTCCCACCTCAAAGTCAACCTCACTTCCACCGACATTTTGTTGGCACAAAGGCCAAGCCCGGGCAGAATCCCAAACCGTCGGGAAGCTCTGCATACACACAGAAACACAATAGAGAGAGGGAGAGATTGTCAGGCATCACGTCCGCTTGCTGCTCATTGAAGAAGTGTAAAAATACTTCAGTTTTTTGTCTTTCTTTCTTTTTTCTCATTTGTTTTTCTCAGGACTTCAGTGTCTCCTGTTCGCTCTCCCTCCACCCACCCCCTTCTCGTTCCCATTTGCCGATCTGTGACTTCCGTCTTTTGCCCGCCTACCTGCTCTGCCCGCTACCTTTTTTGTCCCCCCCGCCCACTGACCTCCTGTATTCCCCATCGAGAGGAACGCCAGAGAGAACCGACGGAAGTCCACACAGGTGTCGGGTCTATCGACTGCGTCCATTCATCATCCGTTCATTCATCGGCAATTTACAGATTGACAGTCAAGCACACCGAGAGCCCCCCCCCCTTCCCCCCCCCTAAAAACCGGGAAGGATCTCTTTTTGACTTTCTCTGACAGACAACCGTTCTTTCATCTGATAACGATCTGACACCCAACGTGACGAGGCACGGCAGCTGCTGTCCGGAGAGGAGAGAGAGAGAGAGAGGGGGAGAGAGAGAGAGAGAGAGAGAGAGAGAGAGGCAAGAACGGCGGCCTGCAGGGCAAAGCTGGCAGCAAAAAAGTGAAAACAGAAAAGCCTTCGAGGCGGTTACAGAATCATGCAGAGGTCAGCGTCGTTCCATGGCCGTGCACGTTTTTTTCCAAAAAACAAGCACACGTTGCATGCATGGAACGTCCAACCGACCACAGCACCTTGAGAGAGAACCACCAATAGAGTCCCCTGGCCGGGCATGTCTGTCTGCAATCTGATCACACCTTCTGACTGACCTCGACACAAGAAGAAGGAAACGCGGACGAGGAGGAAAAGGAAGAGGAGACACCCAAAGCATCCAGAAGGGAAACGGGTGGAACAGGGGAAGGGGGCACAGAGGAGGGCCTCTCTTCCGATTCCTCTTCCATCTCCTCCTCTGCACTTCTTTCTTCTGTTTGCACGGAGCTCTCCGTTTGACTCAGTGGGTAAAACACTCCACTTTCTCGGAGCACACTTAAGGCTCTACATCCTTGCGTCACTTCTCTCGTCAATTTGTTTTGTTCATCTGCAGAAAGCCCACTCATCACAGAGGGCTCTTCCCCGCTCCCCCCTCCCTTTTGACCACCCACCCCCTCAATCTCCACATCAATGGAAGCATCAGATCCTACAGAACCTTCTTCACTCTCACGTGCCTGGGGAAGACCAGGACTACCAGCCTGACAGCCCGTCGTCTTCTCTCCACACGACAAGTCAAGTTCACGTCCCGTTGCCACTTTCAGAGAAGTAGAGCCAACGTGACTCAGCAGAGCTTCAGTGATTCCGCTCTGCCGGAGAAAATAACGGCCCCGGAAGGCGTTTGCACAACACTGAAGACTAAGACTTTCTGCTTGCGTTTGGACGTCTTCGTTTACCCCACCACGTTTCGCTCCCTGCCCCTGCCCTTTCCCCGTCTCTACAGCTTGAACGATCAGACTCAAAATGGGAATGTCTGTGTGGTCGCCTCCCTGACGGCAGTTTCTCAGGGGTTGCCACGATACGGTCCCGGACAGAAAAGTTTTGAGCCATGCAAGCGCGAGACCTGCCAGACCTGCAGCTAGTGGAGCAACCGGAGGACACACATACGAACAGCCAAACGCAACAAAATCAGATGTCCAACGATGAAAAGAGAGGACCACCGAGAATAGACGGAGAGAACATCCGATAAATCCGCCTGGTGCTTTGGAAGAAAAAAGCCAAAGGCTTGACACGTGTAGAGAGAGAGAGGTGGACCAACCCGTCTCCATCAAAATACCCAAAACTGCACTTGGGACTTCGGCAATTTGCTATTTGTGGAGAAACATAATCGAACCCACCTTCCGGGTCTTTTCGTCTCTCACCAAGACTGTCCAAGAACTCTCGGAAGGAACACGCGGCCGCCCTCTTTTCCCCAGACCCGAATAGGGCATCGGCCCCCCCCCCTTTTCCATTCGCATTCTTTTGGTCAGTCTCGAGGTCCACCCTCACAACACCTCGTCGGGAGGAGAAGGAGGGGGCGGCAGAAGAAGAAAGCGGACCCTTCGAACTCCCCCCTCGCTGTGTAATCGGTCTCCCTACTTCTTTGCGTTTGCGTCTTTCTCTTGCCGTTTCTCTCTCAGCCACCTGGCGGTCAAATGTTTCCATGGCTTCCCTCCACGCCCCCCCAGATGCACCCCCACCCATCCTTCTCACCCACAGTCCTGCACATGAACCCCAAATCGGACCCCGCCTGTCAGCCAACGGCAGCCCCACAGAGCGAGTGCGGGAAGAAGCCTCCTGGCCGACCTCCCCTTCTGCCACTGGGATCGCACCCCCAGATGCGGAGTGGAGTAGGGACGCCAGGAGGCTGCACCAGCTCAGGCCAACATGCAAGCACGTAAGCACCCCCACATGACCAGTAGATTATCAGAGAGACAAGAAAGCATCAAAGGGCCACAAGGTCCTAACGAAGAGAGAGTGCGCGACGGGCGACAAACACATTTTTGATTGAGACACCGGAAGGGCAAAGAGGGAAAGCGGACAGGTAGGAAACAGTGAAGGTAATCCCAATCTGAGTAGAAGAAAAATTAGGAAGTGAGGGAGCAGGAAGGAACGGGAGACGGACAAAGAGAAAAGAACGAACCAAAGACAAAAGAACAACACAGACAGACAGATTGTAGGACTTCTTTTTTTTTTTTTTTTTTCCACGGACAGACAAACACACAGGCAGGCAGACAGACAGACAGACAGATAGACAGAAGAGGGGGGTGGAGAGAGCGGGGATGCAACAAAGAGTGAAAATGTAAGGCGGAGAAGGGTGCACTGAGACACAAACTGACCAACCGCAAGACTCCGTTAGAGGTGAGCACAGAAAGGCATCGCAGAACGACAACCCCAAGTAGCCGTGGCATTCCGGGTTCCCCGTTTGCACACACGAACTCGAGGAGGAACGACAGCACCGCGTTCTCCTTCTGCTCGCTGGCCATGGACGCAAGTCGGGACACAGACTCATCCACCTTCCCCTCCAGACGCCCAAGGACCTGAGTGATCAGATGGGAATGAATCATTAGCTGTGAATGGAACGTCACGAAACAAACACATTGCGGTCGTGAGGGGGAGGGAACGAACAAACCAACAAACAAACAAACAAACAAACACACCACGGAAATCTTGAAACCTTTTTCGGCAATCATCCCTTCCTTTTGCGCAGCGCCCTGACTCTCTTTTTTATTTTTGTTCTGCGCATTCTTGCAATCTATTCGTCGCATTTTTTGACTTCTTTGATGCCGACGCGTTTATGCACATGCCCGTAGAGTGGTGCACCTTCGGACGGACAGGCACACCGACACAGACAACAAAGCGATGGCCAGAAGGTGAAGCAGACAGCGAAAGAGACTGGCTGAAGAGATACAAAGAGACCGAAGAGCTCACGGCCCGAGTATGGATGCCATTCAGACCTTCATGATCTTTCCGCGTCCCACTGACTCGTCTGAGTGACTCGAGAAAGAAAGGAGACGTCATCCATGCCTCCGATCCCGAGACACCAAACGAGTCTCCACAGAGAGAGGTCCCAGAGGCACCTTCAGTCACCGCCTTTTCGTTTCTTTGGCCTTCGACTCTTCCTTCCCCCTTCTTCCCGTTCTTTTCGTTTCCGTTCTGCCTCGCCCCGTCGCCCGTCTTTCCCTTTCCTCTCTCCTTCAAAATAGCTCGGTCAAGCTCGGCTTCTGCGTCCAGAAGAGCTCCAAAGATAAGTGAAAATTCGACGAAGAGACGCTGCACACAAAAGCGACCATCAAAGGAGAATTCGACAGAGATCGCAACAATTGGTTGTCAAAGAAGACAGAAAGGGAAGGCACAACTTCTCTCCCTCTCTCTCTCTCGCGCGCGCACGCACACACACACACACACACACACGCGCGCGCGCGCGCGTGCACACGCACGTACAGATGCGGGCATGTAAAAGGACGAATCGAAAACGACCAGGCCCGTATAAGAGCGATCCAAAAACACCGAGATGAAAGGACAGGGTCACCAGCCCGCCTTGAGCGTCAAAGTGACGGGGAACGCGCACGCGCGCGCGTGCGTGTGTGTGTGTGTGAGAGAGAGACAGAGAGAAAGAGACGGACAGAGAGACAGCGACAGAGAGGCGGAGCGAGAGAGACAAGAGAGAGAAAGAGAGAAAGAAAAAGGGAGGCAGAGAGAGAAAACCCGGGAAAAGTTTGAGCTCACTCCTTGCATTTCCCTCACTCGTAATTTCTTGTTTTCTCTCTTTCTTCTTTTCATTTATTCAATCCTTCGTTCAAGTCAGACAATCCAACCCATGGCCGGACTGTCCATGTATTCAACCCTCCATGTATCCAACCAGCCAGCCAGCCAGCCAGCCAGGAATTGTTCCGATCTCTCTGGTCTCTGTGTCCTTTACCTAATTGGCTCGCCACAAACCTGTCGAAACATCACAACAAAACAAATACAAGAGGCCCTGAAGCGCCTGGATTCGGCTTGTCATCCCTCTCGAAATGGAATATAGAAAAGCTGGACCCGGAAACTTGGAAAATAAATTGCATCGCCAGTCAAGGCCACCCCCTTACCTCCTGCATATGGGAATCAGAGAGGAGACGACCGAGCCGAGCGCCTTGAGGAAGCCTGAAAGTGAACAAGAGAAGCAAACGGAAGAGGAGCAAACAGAAGAGAAGAGAAACACATTGAGGACTCACTCGTGTCTCGACTTGACTGAATCGGCATCTGAATGACTTGACTCGATTATTTTGCAAGAGACTCATCTCTTGTACCCCCCTGAATGAATGTTTGGGTCGAATCACCTCTTCTTTTCTCTGTCTCTGTGTCTCTCTGTCTGCCTGACGGCCTGTGTCTCTCTGCGTCGCCCCGACTGTCGACCAACATGTTGACTTGCTGACTGAGAAACCGGAATCATTCGCTCACCAGTGCCGCTCCTCCAAGTACGACAGCGCAGTCTCTGCGCCGATTCTGCACCAATCACGTGTGTACAAATGAGAATGCACACACACACACACACACACACACACACAGAGGAGGGGGGGGCGACAGGAAAAGCAACAGACAGCATGGTGGGGAGCCTGCAGACAGGCAAAGGGGCAAGAACGAAAGAAAGAACAAGAGACAAAGATCGGCTGACCTGAGCGCACTCAGAGACGGGACCTGCATGTGCGTGGCTTCGTGTCTGATGTCCACAAGGAGTTTTGGAATTTTGAGCTCGGCAGCGAGTACAGCGACTGGCCGCGCGTAGTGTGTCGTCTGTGAAATGTCAACCAGCGAGTTCACGAACCTGCACGGAAGAAATGCAGCCACAGATGGGGGCACATTAGGGGACTGAAGTTTTCAGCGAGACACTGTCTGGTACTGCAGTGCATTCAGTCATTTACGCATTCATGCATACACACGTATACGAGCATGTCGACGAGCAAAGTGCGCATCTGCAAGAACGGAAGGGAAAGAAGTGAAAGGGTGAAGACACGAAACAGCATAGGGGACGAAATGCTGGGATCCTCACGCACGTCGAAGGAATCTCTTTTTGTCACTTTCACACTCCCCTGGTACATGGTTTTGCAATCGCATCCCTCTGTTATCCCCCTCCTTTGTCTACTCATTTAGTGACTTCCTTTCTATCTTCAAGTCGCTTTTCAATCCGTCACACTGGTTGCCTGTCTAGATATTCTCAAACCCAAGTGCTCGATGGTTAGCCTGTCAGATCTAATGATGAAATGTGGTGCGCGCCCCTCTCAGGAGACTTTGAATGTGGCAGCGGTTGCTCCGGTAAGTCATGAAAACCTGTACACGAATATGTCTATCAGCCACCGTGAGTCCAGTCCAAGCAGCCCACACACAAAATGGGTTCTTGCACTGAACTTACCGACAGTCGGCGAGAGGTTCCGGCTCACCACCAATGTCAACCTTCATTCGCTTTTCAGCAGCAGCATCGCATGCTGTTCAAGAGATGCCGCAATAGTTGCAAACCAAGAAATGCACACGATCGATCGGTAAATACATATTCCCATGTACACGTATGGTGACGTGCCTGGTGATTGCCATGGAGTATTGCATCCTCAGGTTCTGCTCCGATACAGCCGGTAGGGCCACCGTGCCACTTCCCGCCTCTTCCGGAACTTCCACAAAGAACCTGTGGGAGGAGAGAGGAGAAGGAACCAGAGGGGCGTGAAAACGTACGTTTCCAAAAATCTCACCAAACAATGACTCTCTTTCTGTATGAAAGCTGTAGATATCGAAAAGGAGGGGAAGCAAGAAACAAATCGGCTGTGAGAGAGCAGTAAGCACAACCAGCGGGTCCTTGTCCAGGCGGAACGAATATCTTTTCACGGGAAAAGTCTGTTCCTTTGTACCGGGTTGACACAATAAAAGGAAAATAAAAAAAAACGGTCGGCTGCCTCCGTCTGCATCTGATTCTTCATGTCCACAAGCATCGGTTCGGTCGGCAAGTCAGTCAGTCAGTCAGTCAGTCAGTCAGTTAGTCAGTCAGTCAGTCAGTCAGTCAGTCAGTTAGTCAGTCAGTCAGTCAGTCAGTCAGTCAGTCAGTCAGTCAGTCAGTCAGTCAGTTAGTCAGTTAGTCAGTTAGTCAGTTAGTCAGTTAGTCAGTCAGTCAGTTAGTCAGTTAGTCAGTTAGTCAGTTAGTCAGTTAGTCAGTCAGTCAGTCAGTTAGTCAGTCAGTTAGTCAGTTAGTCAGTCAGTCAGCCAGCCAGCCAGCCAGTCAACCAATCATCCACGCTCAAATGGTGCGGGGGCAGAGGAGAGGATAGAGAGATGTGCACTGACTGATCCATGAGCATCACCTCCATCAGGCTCGCGGTTTGCTCCACCGCGACGGGAATTTTGGCCCTGGAGGACCATGCCAGCACCTGCAATGCTACAGATCTTTTTTACAATTTACCACGCACGTCGTGCACGAAAAAAATTCTGTGAATGGGGATCGTTTCCATCTTTCGTGAAAAAACAAGTGCGCGAAAAAACAAGCAGACTCAAAAACATTTTATGTGAACACCCGAACTGTTCTCTGTCAAGCCGTCTCTCTGACCTTCTGCAGGCCCTGTTTCTTCAGCTTGACATCAGCAGAGAAGAGCTGCGCCTGCACCTGAAGATACTCCCCCCAAGAAATCCAGGGCGATCTTCCCTCCTTGCAAAGCCTCCGAGTAGTCATAGAGACAAAGGCGAAAAGGCAAAACGGCAATACACGCACTCACAACAGCCCGCCATAAGGTTCTCACAGACGACGAATAGACAGAGGAAAAGAGGAGATAGAGATGCGCAGCGAAATCGAACGCGGTACGCCTCTCAGGCAGAAAAACCTGCTGAGTATGGGAGTAGAAATCTGAAGCGGATCGTGTCTCCAAGACGAGATAGACGTGTTGGTATGAACTGGACGAGCGCTCTAGCTGATTGAATTCTGGGGTTGGACAACAGATGGAGCCTCCATGTGCACGCCGGTACATCCGTGCATCCGTGACGTGATGTGGCGTGATTGTGGCGTGGTATATATCCGTCTGTACATGTGTATACTTTCAGCATCTTTCGATCAGCATTCTTTAACGTGACAGATACGTGACAGTGTGTACTCAGCTATATTCGGCTCATCGGCAATCATCGGCATCGGCACCATAGCGACTGCACGCCATCTGCACGCCGTATGCATGCACGCCGTCTCCGCGTCTCTGTCACCGTGGAGACGGCCGGGTCGACATGCAGTCTCCATGCACATGGATTTCGAGACGGATAATCGGAATCGATGGCCGGATTCAGTTTGATCGACATGAAGCAAGAATTGAGGGAGCTACAGTCTCAGCTACTCCGTTCCATCGTCAACTCTTAACTGACCCTTACCTCCATAGCAGCTCTCCAATCGCGAGAACTCTCCATGCAGCTTGAAGGTTTATAGGGCGTCAGTCGTCGATGAAAGGCAGCAGTCATTATATTTGCATTGCACAAGCCGTCTACATACAACTCTCCTTCGTCCGACTTCCTGTAGCTGTCTTCTAGGGGAGGGTGGGCGGCTGCTTGTGGTCTTTGAAAAGAGCAAGGACGAAATAAATATGTCAGCGTGACAGACAGATGAAGTCACGGGTTTGCCAACTGTTTCCTTCGGATGCGCTGCCATGGAGACGGACAATCTACCCTTCCGCCTACCTCCCGAACTGGAACGGATCCCTCAGGGGGCTCTTCAGGACCATTGACTTCCGCCTCCTTGTACGCTATCGTCCTCCCTCAAATATCCGGAGAAGCTTTCACTCAGCTCCGGCGTCTCCCTCGAAGGCAACTGCATTCAGAAACGTGCACCCACAAAGGAGGCCCCGGGAAGCTCGTGCCGTGCCAGCCAAGCTTCAGGGCGAGGTGGAGGGGTCAGCACAGGATGAAATCTTTGAAGGTGTGTGCGTCAAATTTGATCCTTCAAAGGGATTCGGGTTTATCCAGCCAGATGCTGGGGGGCCGCAACTCTTCGTGCACAAGAATGATGTCCTCACCAGCTCTGTTCACCAAAATAAGTCAGCTTCTCACATCGCTGCAAAGTCCCCTAGGAACCACCAAGCTTTGTATGTCGGGCAGAGGGTGCGCTTTGCAGTTCAGAAAGAAACTTCCGGTCACCGCCCCCCCGTCAAGTTCGCGGAGCCTATTCTCCTCATACCGGATGACTTCATTCTATAATACACAAAGGTGGGGACGTGTGGAGCGCTCCGGCAAGGGTATTTGCCAGATATTACCGACTTTATTTTTGCTCATCTAGACAAAGAAAGTGAACATAAGGAGCTTTGCATGGATCTGATTTGTCCAAATTGCGATCAAATCTTACGAAATTCTTCTGAACTTTGCGTCACGACTGTAGAGTTGGAAAGCATGAGTGGGTCCAGCTCTGTGTGTCCCTCCATTTGGCGCCTGCATCTCTCTCAGTCCGACTCCTTCATTCTCTTCCGTGTGTCACTTTCACTCTGCTGCTCTTCGAATTTCAATGAACGTGAAACTGTATAGTTCCCGGCCTGTGTCCGAACCCGTCGGCACTCCATGCATGTCTGTCTGACACCTCTCTCTCTCTCTCTCTCGCTCTCTCTCTCTCGCTCTCTCTCTCTCTCTGTCTCTCTCTGTCTCTCTCTGTCTGTCTGTCTCTCTCTCTCTCTCTCTCTCTCTCTCTCTCTCCTCTTTTTTTCTTGACCTCTGCCCCCCTCTTCCTGACGGCGCTCACTGGACAAAGAAAGCAGGAACCCTTTCTGCGTGTTCTTAACATTCGAGTCAGAATAACGGAGCTTCCCAGTCTTCGTATTACACTCAGTTTTCCCTAGAGTCTTCCAATAAATTATCTAGTAAATTATACAAAAGATCTGGCAATAAGGAGTTACGATCTTGAACGCATGCCGGGGGCGAGTGGGGTGCTTTTTGCCCCCCCCTCTGCATAGAAGACCGGCGCTTTTCCGCAAAAAACTCGTTCTCATAATTGGTAAGGAGTTAGAAGCTGAAACTTTATGTAAGAAGACGTTGTAACGATAGAAAAAGAACTATGGAACAGATTTTTTATATCATTTCTAGAAACATAGGCTGCCATACAAATTTTTTGAATTTTATACCATTTTTCTTACTATTCAAAACCGTTAAAAAATGGCCTTAAAATCAAAAAATTTGTATGGCAGCCTATGTTTCTAGAAATGATATAAAAAATCTGTTCCATAGTTCTTTTTCTATCGTTACAACATCTTTTTACACAAAGTTTCAGCTTCTAATTCCTTACCAATTATGAGAACGAGTTTTTTGCAGAAAAGCGCCGTTTTAGGGGGGCAAAAAGCACCCCACTCGCCCCTGGCATGCGAAATATTTGAAAACGTGGGAAGATCATTTCCTATTTTGTCCAAACTTATTAAAAAAATTTTGTTGTCCCCACATTTGCCGCATGTTAGTTTAATTTAAAAAAAATATCTTTTCAGTCGCAATTCGCGTACTTGAGTATAAAGCCAGAAGCCAAAATTTTTCACTGCATGTTATCAAGCCGATCCACGCTGTATAGTACGTAATACACCTAACCAGTTGGGTGGTCCGGATGCCTCGGGGGGCCATTCAGGGGGTTGACGGACCTTAACTTTAAGGCCGCAAATTAATTTTCTATTTTTTCCCAATTTATACGGAATTTTCCATCATCCGGGATTCATCCGAGTCCCCCCACGGGCATGCAGTATATTAGCTTTTTGGAAAAAAATGTTGCACTTCTAGCCATAAGTCGTACACTTGAGTGAAGGTCCGAAATTGCTCATACACTGTAACTGAGCCGATTCGCTAAGCCAGATTGACTTACAAGGCGCGTGAACTGACTTGTGGCCCCGGAAAACATAGCGTGGGGCACTTAGAAAATATAAGTATCTTACTATACTATACTCGCATCTGAGATAACTGCGTGGGCACCACCTGTCCAGAAATTTGCATTTTAGGACCAAATCATGTCTAAATCTTACTATATAGCTTATAACCAAGTAGTGATTTGTGCGCACATAGTTGCCATTCAGGTCTAACTAGAAGGGACACATAAAAATTTCTCTATATATAAGCTGGCCCCCGCAATTACTCTAAAGCTTTTTGAACATCATTTTCCTTTGAAACTCAAGTTCACTTTACTTCACTTAAGTTGTACAACTTAATCTGCACACTGCATGGCAATTGTTGAATGAATGATTGACGGGTTTCCCGTCTCTCTGAGTAATAATGTCGTATACAGTGTTGCAAAAGAGGAGCGTGTATAAAAAGGCATCCTGACATACACACCTTGAAAGAGATGAACTTTTGTATGTGTCCCTCTTTCGTCGACAACGGGAGTACCCACCACAACGTCGGCACGCATGCAGCGCGCGCCCACTCTCGTGTATAGGACATGCAGCTCAGAGCAGAATTGACGAATTGACGCCCCAAAAAGTCGCAGATCAAATAGCCGGTCTGAAGCATGCATATGGAATTGTAATGTCCCTACGGGACATGCCGTGGCCCCCAGGGGTGAGATAGGGTGAGAGGTGTATTCATTCAATCGTGGTACATGCAACAGGTTGTTGGCCGCGCAAAGGCGTAGCCGCGGTATCTGTAAATGCCGCAGAGGGCCGGAGACGGCTGGACGGGCTTCAAGGCGATTGAGAAGATCAAAAAAATAAGAAGAGCTCTACTATTAGATATGTTTGCTAATAAGAAAATTAATGACGTACAAGGACTTCGCTAACACATGGTGCTAACGTGAATAAGCGTGAAAAAGAAAATGAAATTGATCAATGAGCAGTGTTCCTAGATTCAGAACAGACGGGATGAACCGGAACCTTTTAACAGACTAGGCTAGATCCGCCCCTCATATACGGGGATGCGGCATGCATAACAAAAACTACAATCATCAAATTGTAACCGCACCAACACATTATTGATAAATCTTTAACAAATTATTTTTGCTTATATAAAAAAATTAAAAAATATATAAAATAAAAATCACAATGCTCCCCGCTTAAATCTACTTACATTTTTATTTTTTATTTATGGAGTCTATATATATATATATATATATATATATATAGGTCTTTTACATATAGACACACATGCTATAATCTTAAAGTTTCTTTCATTATCTTTCATTTACTTTCATTTATAGATCATTCTAGTAGTAGCCAAACATTATATACACCTTCTATTATCAACTTACTTTTTTAAATCATCTGTGACTGAGACTGTGAGCTAGTCTTAGCTAGTCTATAAAATGTTTAAACACAACGTTATACAAAACTAAAACTACACGCTTGCTACGCTTGCTGTATTAGTTGCTGTAGTTGACTGTGCCCTGGGCCACTTACTTACTCACTAACATACTCAGTCACTGACTCACTGAGTCATTCTTGCTTTCCTCACTCATTCACTCACTCACTGTCTCACTTGCTCACTCACTTACTCCCTCATTTTCCCTGTCTGTCTTCGATCACTTCCCCACATACCCAAAGTTAACGGCTTCTATTAATACTCTCACATCCACACGCCCGAACAGCTTTTGTTCACACACTCGCTCTCTTTGTCTCTCTTCGTTTATTTCTATTTCAGGCCCTAGCGGCTTGAAGTTCTGTTTACACACTGAGTTTCATTCTCTCCTAGTGACAGGCTGTCTCTATTTATTCAGGTACCCACACGCCCATGCAAACATCATGCTTATGCGAGTTCTTATCCCTCTTCATTCACCCACACACCCAAACGGCTCCTCTTCACCTAGCCTGCTCACACCGCTTCACAGACTTGCTTTCCCTACCTGTGTTCATTCACCTACACCGTCGTAACACCCAAAACGGCTTTTGTTTGCACATTCGCTCTCTATGTCTCTCTTCATTATTCCTAGCATTACTCTTCATTGATTCACTGCATGAGGCCCAAGCGGCTTCTGTTTACACACTCGTTCTCCTTGTATCTCCTTGTCTCTCTTCATTCACCCACATGCCCAAACGGCTTCTGTTCACACACCCATTCTCCCTGTCTTTCTTAATTCATCAGTAGGCCCAAGCGGCTTCTGTTCACGCACTTGATATCTCTTCATTCATCCACAGGCCTAGCCATAGGCTCGGGTGGCTTTTGTTCAATGACACACAATTGATCTCTTTTTATTCATCCACGGGCCCAAACGGCTCCTGTTCCTAACTTCTGTTTATACGCTCGTTCTCCTTATCTCTCTTTCTTCGCCCGCATGCCCAAGCGGCTTCTGTTCACACACTCGCTCTCCTTATATCTCCTTGTCTCCCTTCATTCACCCACACGCTCAAACGGCTTCTATTTACATACTCGCTCTCCTTGTATCTCCTTTTCTCCTTTCATTCACCCACACGTCCAAACGGCTTCTGTTCACATACTTGTTCTCCCTGTCTCTCTTCACTCATCCACAGGCCCAAGCAGCTTCTGTATGTTTCTGTTCACACAGTTGATCTCTCTTCATTCATCCACAGGCCTAACCAGCGACCCAAGCGGCTTTTCTTCAATGACACACAATTGATCTCTCTTCATTCATCCATGGGCCTAAGTAGCTTCTGTTCACACATTTGTTCTCCTTGTCTTGCCCGCACGCCCAAACGGCTTCTGTTCACAAACTCATACATACTCATAAACACGCTTGCTCTCTCTGTCTCTCTTCATTCATCCACCTGCAGGACTAAGCGGATTCTGTTACTGCACACACACTTTCCGTGCCTGTGCACCCACATGCCCAAACATTCACCCACACCCCCAAACGGCTTCTGTTCATACACTTGCTTACCTAGCTTTATCCACAGGCCCAAATGGCTTCTGCTCACATCTCTCCCTCTTGAACTCACCAAGCGCTGGACCCATACGCGGTGAGCCTCTCCACAACATTTCAAAGCAAATACTATAGCATCCACAGCGATACACACTATATATAGACAGTATTTTGCGTTATTTTGCGTCCCAAATCTTTAAGTGGAGGTAGAAGGAAGTTGAGAAACTAGGTGCTGAAGAACGATAAGAGGGGCCAAGTAGAGAGAAAGAAGACGGGCAAAAAGAGGTTCCTGCAAATCAAATTAACCGTTTTTCCTCTTTGTCAAGCGGACCTCCCTGAACCTAAGTGCCACTGGAAAAAATATAATTAAGATGATTTCTATCTACGGCATCATTTTTCAAGAGACCGTCCACACCTGTGGCATAGATGGTCAAGAGACCGCCCAGATATGCGGCTTTGGCTTTCAAGACAATGTAAATGATCCGCGCTTGCGGCGCAGACTTTTAAGCTTATCCAAAAATGCGGCTTGAACTTTTAAGTGGTCGTTAGGTTCAGGGAGGTCGTCAAGCGCACTCAGTCGTGGTGCGGCTTACTCCTGACTCTGTAAGTTGGCATATCTTAATTTGCCACTGAGCTTGGTAGCATAGTTAAACAACGGAGCAATTCAGAACAGCTTCACTTAGACGGTGTGCTTTATCGCCTTCCTCGAAAACTATACAGATGATCGAATCTAGCTACGTACAATTCCTTTCCATGTGTGTTTTTGCATATATGTACTGATACATCAAGGTTAGACAAAAGGTGCATGCATGTTCGCCACGCGTTGTATACAGTTGCCAGAAAGCGGGTCCCGAAAGGCAAATGTAACCCGATTTATTGGTAATTCGACTTTTTTTTTTCCATAGGTGCGGCTAAGGGCCTTAACAGATACCATGGCCGGGGGCCACGGCAAAGCGAAATCCCTTTGCACGATGCAAAGTGTGCCACCAAAATTCGAAATGAAAAAATTTCATGCTGCATTGAATAGAGTGCTAGATTGGGTGACTAAGAAATGTCGAAAAGCAAGGCACAAAATCGCTTGTGTGCGAGTCGCTTCTTCTACTCAACTGTGCATCGGCAGTCGCTGTGGGTTTTTCTTGTCCAAGAGTTCTTTCGCTAGCTCAACTACCGTCTCCATCAAAGATTGCAGGTTCACGGTGCATAGCGCTTTCCACAATGCTTCGTGTCTACCGTGCCAGTGGATTCCTTCACTTCATGTGCCAGGGAGCTCGCTTTCCAAGTTGTGAAAGGCTTTCTTTGGGTCAAGAACAAGACGGCAGGCCAGTGTGGAGGTACGTGAAGTGTGTGTTTGTCTGTACCGGAATTTACGTGTCTGTCAATTAATAGTCTCTGTGTCTCTTCTGCATGGTCTCTGTGTCTTTTCTCGCCATGTGCGTCCGCGCTTTGCTGTGTTTGTACATTCATTGCCTTTGCATCATCTCTTCCCTCTGTTGTTTCTGCGGGTCCATACATTTATTCTGTCTGCGTCAAGTCGCCTTTTCTCATTCATTCAATTTGTCTCTGCTTGGTTTAAATTCTCCTCTTTGTGCCAATGCATATTCACTCCGCATTTCATCGCAGTTCTTTTTGCGTCTCCGTTCCAATATTCTCTCTGTGTCTACCCTGCATGCTCTTCTGTTCATTGCATGTCTCTGCATCTTTCTTCTCCTCTCGATCAATCCATTCTCTCTACATTGACTGCCTCTGCGTCGCTTCTGCCGTCTTGATGCATTGCAAGACTCTCTCTACATCACTGTTGCCTTCTCCATCCATTGACTCTCTCTGCGCAACTGTTGTCTTCTCCATGAGTTGACTGTC
>JAHBMJ010000217.1:17500-22500 GCA_018398765.1 Chromera velia | reverse complement strand
TATCTCTCTGTCTCTCTATCTTTCTGTCTCTCTCTCTCTCTCTGTCTCTCTGTCCCTCTGTCTCTCTGTCCCTCTGTCTCTCTGTCTCTTTGTCTCTCTGTCTGTCTGTCTCTCTGTCTCTCTGTCTCTCTGTCTGTCTGTCTGTCTGTCTGTCTCTTTGTCTCTCTGTCTCTCTATCTCTTAGTCTCTCAGTCTTTCTGTCTCTCTATCTATCTATCTACCTGTCTGCCTGTCTGTCTGTCTATCTGTCTGTCTATCTGTCTGTTTGTTTGTCTCTGTCTGTCTGTTTGTCTATGTAAGGCTGTCTTTCTGTCTGTCTGTTGGCTAGGTCTGTCTCTCTGACTACCCGTTGTGCTCATGAAGAGGAGGAAATAAAGAAAATGTATAGTCTGTCGGTCTGACTCTCCGTTTTGTTCATGAAGAAGAAGAGGTAAAGAAACCATATAGTCTGTCGGTCTAACTGTTTGTCTGTCTGTCAGCTAGGTCTGTTGGTCGGTCAGTCTCTCTTTGTCCACACAAAAAAAAAGAATTCAAACCATATAGTCTGCCTATCTGATTTTAGCGTCCAATTATCTCTACAGTATATGTCAATGTCTCTGTCTATCTGTCCAATCGTGTGCTTTCTTTTCTTTGGCATATACGTATTCATAAATAACGGCGATAGTAGCATTGCACGCTTTTGTGCAGGCAAGGTCCTCCCAGGGATGCTTTTGCAGTCCGACAGGAAACGATTGCAAAAGACCGCCTGACAAGCCGACTCGCTGATGAGGGGCTGCAAACATACGCAGAAGGCCTTGTTTCAGAGGTCAGCGCTTCGAACGATCCTAAATCTGGCTTTGAAGTGTTCGCCATTGCTTTAAATGCCATTAAATTCTCTTCAGGGACTGAAATGCACGCGTAAAAATACGGTCAAACTCTTCAAGTTTCTCACTTATTGTACAGAAAAACCTTTCATTACTGTGTACTAGGAGGCTTCATATCTCGCAGTACATATGTAAGGTCTACGCATAAGGTTGTTTTTTTAAATTGAATTTCATCTCTCTTTTTGTTTTTTCTGCAAAAACGCTTTTGAAGTGCCTGGCATGACTGAGTTAGTAGTTTTATGTATATTTGGAGTGAGACCGTTTGATGTGATATATCTGTCTGGCGAATCAATTGCAGATACTCGAAGCGCTTGGCTACACTGAAAAGAAGTATGAGGAGGAGTCCCAGGCGACTGAGCAGCTCTTTGAGGAAGTGGTCCCCCCCAGGAATGAAGTGGACGTCCATGTGACACTGTGCCAAGACCTCCTAGGCCACGACTAGGAAAGACCCCCCCTCAAGGTCCCTGGCAAATTCCAAACCGATGAGATGTCAAACGAGCGTCATTCGTCCACATTTGTTTCTAGAAAGTGGGCTCTAGTTCAATACCACCCAGAATCTGCTCCCTCAGTGTTGTCTGAGAAGAGCGGCAAGGAAATGCCTGTTTCGGAGAATGAACCGGGGGGGGAAACAGGGCTCCTGCTGCTGGGCCTGATATTCATTAAAAAAGTTCTTAACTCAAGGCAGAAGAACATGGAGCTGGTTGGCCATTGGTGGGAGCCTACGAGTGAAAAGAACGGATATTACGGGTCGCTTTGGCCCTGTTATATTCGACCAAAAACCGACCCCAAAAAAAGAGCCACCCCGAGAAGAAGAGAACCGTGCAGAGTGTCGGTGTCAACGGCTTTGTGTTGCATACAGCTGGCCTCCTCCATCACACATAAACAAAAAGGAATGTACAAGAAAGGTATGCTTCACACAGCCACGTTTAAGTGGTTGAAGCAAAATTACCCCAATATTATGAATCAGATCGAGGGTGAGGATGTTGCGAAAAAGGTTGTAACTTCATTGAAAGAGGGAAGTAGACATTCAGACAGAGGTGATTTGTCAGATGCAGAAGAAGAAGATGAAATGGGTGTTTCGGGTAGAGTTTCAGCTTCGTCTTCAGCCTCGTCTTCATCGTTAGCCGCCGCTGTGGCTGATCCGAAGCAAAATCAAAGGCGTCGCGGAGGTAATCAATTTACATCCGGCTCAGCGCTTCGGCCATCGGTGAAAGCCACCATGAAATCTTTGAAACTAGGTAAAGGAAAGGGGAGAGGCAAGGGTCACTGACATGATGCATCAGAAGAAATTGAAAAATATACAGTAGAAATCGAATAAATGCTTAAAGCGCTTCTGTAATTAAAGATTTGGTTTTATATTGAAATGTTATTATGTCTATTTTCTTAGCTGTTATCAGTATCAGTGCAAAAAGATACATCAGATCAAATAGTTTCCTTTTTTTTTAATATCCTTTTTTTGTTTATTTTGTTATATTTCGCTATATAATGTAACAGTTTTAACTTTTTATTCATATTTATTGTATTATTAATAAATTGTGTATACTTAAATTGGTACTATAAAAATATTTATAGTATAAATTTTTAGCTAAGTTTTAAATGAATTATACTAGGAATTATAATTTTAAATTAAATATTCACTTTTTTCTTGTCCCGATCCGAATTGCACGAAGTTTGAATTTAATGAATTGTAATTTCAATTGATTGCATGCACTGTTTCTGCTTTCTTAACTAGTCTGTTTAATGCAATTGAATCATGCTGAAATAAAACCAGGTCGAAACTTAGTGAAAGCATGCATGCTATTATACCAACTGGTTTTGAAGATAGACTTTTGGTAGAGTCCTCCGCATGCAAGTCTCCTACCAATTAATGAAACTACCATACACAGAATCAGCTAGTACATACAATATCTTGGTTATTGAAAAAAAACTTAAATCACTAAACTTTCCTAGAAACTTTTAAAAATATACTTTTAAATGAGATCATTTTTTAAAGTAAAAAAAAAAAACGATGATAAAAAAAAAATGGTTTGTGACGCTTAAGTTTTTTTTTTTTTAACGAGATGATTTTGTTTCAAAAACACCTAAAAAGTTCGGATTAAAAAGTCAAGTTCAAATCTAAAAAATACTTGAATCTTTCTTTACTTACGTCGCTTCTGCCGTCTGCGAGCATTCGCTCCCTGTGCGGCCGTGTTTGTCGATCCAGTGTGTCTGCATCGTATCGCCGCCTAGCTGTCTCTATGGCATTGCACTTAGAGTCTGTCGATCTACTTGCTTTCGCGGTCCCGTTTCATTGCTTCTCTTTCCTGTATGACTGCAAAGTTTAGTGCAAAGTAAACGAAAATAATTGTATTTGTACATGCTTATTCAAGCGTGGTACGTTATTGCTGATCGATCACCCAGAGCTAGCTGCTTCATACTGCTTTGACATGTTCCCCTTTTTGATACTTCTTGATGAGTCTGAATATGCTTGGACCATTATGAACCAAATTGTTTCTTCACTCTATAGTTAGAGTTTAGTCTTCATCAACCTTATCATAAGCCTACATGAGCCTTATCAGTAGAAATTTTCTTTTAAAAAACCGAGTAATAAGACCTAGAATGAGACAAGTGATCGGATTTTGTGTTTTGGATTGTTTCAGGATTCAAACCATTTCTGACAGGTACTGACAGGTGGAATTAGGCGGAATCCAATTAAGGCATAGCTAGACATAGTTGAGGTGCAATTGGACCCACTGCGGCTTTCCGGGGCCGTTCGCGTGCGTTAGATTATCATATATAAATTCAAGTTAATTGTGTGCATGCATGCATGCAGGTGCATATATGCATGCATGCATGTGAGCACATGTGTGTGTGTGTGTGTGTGTGTGTGTGTGTCTACCTTCGTGAGAGTCTCTCCGCGAACGTGCATTGCATAGAAGTATGCGTGCATACATATGAGGAGCTACTACAAGAAAACCAGAAGCAAAGAAAGAAGATGAACTGTCTGACGGCACTGGAGATCATTCGTCTTCAGCGTCGAGCCCGTTGGTCGGTTGGTGCATGCATGAATGCATGATGCTGCGCTTCGGTAGTCGCGGGTTTTTTGCCGCATCGCTCCTTTTCGCTGGATGGAGCGATGCGCCCAATGGGAACTTTGGTGGGGTAAGTCCCTTGACCTGCTTGGGTGTGAGAAGGGCAGCAGCCAACTCCTGCAGTTACGGGTCTGAGGGCGACGGCTCGACGTGCAATTCCTTGACCTTGTACCCTCCGTCCGATGTCGGCACCTTCAGCACCTGGACCAAAGACAATACAGTCATCTATAATACCCATTCGACGGCCTACATAGATTACTCCAGCGGCACTGCAATTCAAAACGGGCGATACAGGGCGGAGTCCAAAGAGGAGTGGCATCAAAACACGGCATGTTGCTCCTGGGACCTGTCCGGCGCGTATCCCGAAACACCCCCCCCCGCCGCGTTTGACCGTGTCACCTCAACCTATTGGCACACTCAAACGGGAGCCAGTGGAGAGAACCAGCCCGGTACGGGGTCGCCGTCCGACGCTCTCCAAGAGTTGTGGCTCGTGCTTCCATTTTACGCTCATATTTATTGGTCCGTTGGTTGCATAGTTATTCCTTAATTGCCCTGCATGGCCCCTGTGCTTGCGGAGATGCGTGGTCTCTTCCCCTGCAGCGAAAGCACACGATCTCTTACATTAATTTTGTGTCTAGCTTCAACCGAAACGATATGCATGTTCTGTCGCGCCCTGCAACTGGCGTGGGTCAATGGCATCTGCAACCAGTTTGATCGTCTGTTGAGAAGATACTGATAGTGTGGGCTGCATATGCACGCCATCCATTTTTTGTTCTCAATTTTTTCTCCCCGCATGTCTTTTCTTCTTGAATCCCCTCGACCTAGCTGCACTTTGCAGGTACGGTGTGAGAGCGAGAAACGGGGGCTCCAATCCTGAGGTACAGACGCCCTCATCTGTGGATGTGTACGGATCGGCAACGGCAGGCACGTTCTCCTGGACTCAAATAGGCTCATACAGCAACGAGCTGACATGGTCCTCCGCCGAGCTGCGCACATTCGCCACGACTGATAGCACAACCGGGTACCAAGCGATTCGGTTCCATCTGAAGCGAATTTCCGCTACAGG
>JAHBMJ010000217.1:0-15000 GCA_018398765.1 Chromera velia | reverse complement strand
TTGAATAAGCGTTCGATCGATCCATCGATCGATCAGCAGTTTGGAGGAACCTGGCGTCATAAAGCGGTGGCCAGACGCGTAACGATAGAACCGAAAGAGAATCTGCGCGCAGGTATTGGCCGACCTCTTTCTCTTCCCCTCCTCACACAGAAAGACATATCGAAGTTTTAGTCTATCTCTGCTGTCCTGCATCCAACCACACCCCCACCACCACCCCTCTCCCCCCCTTCATCACAGACATCGACGAGTGCAGCACCAACGTCGACGATTGTCATTCGGCCGCGACATGTACCGACACTACCGGGAGTTTCACCTGCGCGTGCAACACGGGGTACTCTGGGGGAGGGGTCTCTTGCACAAGTGAGTGAGTGTGAGTAAGTGAATGGGTCGGTCATCTAGTGAGTCACTATGTCAGAGAGTCAGCAAGTGAATCAGTGAGTGAGTGAGTGAGTGGGTGAGTGAGTGAGTGAGTGAGTGAGTGAGACACTGAATCAACTGCAGTGGTAAAGAGCCATAGGCCCCATGAGGCCCTGCCTCCCTCTGTCAATCTGCTTGCCTTCCTTGCTTTCCTCCTCCCTTTCCTCAATCTTATGAGTCGTTTTGTTCTCTTGTTGCCACCTGCCTGCCTCATTCTTGTTTTTTGAAGGCTTCCTCCTTTTCTTGTGCTAGCTGTTGAGTACCTTCCGGCCATGCAGTCTTTCTTACCCGGTATTCCATCAGACCTCTTTTTTCCTACTGCCCTCTCATCTTGTTTCTCTTGCTTTCGATCTCTCTCCCAGACGAGCAATGAGAAGCCCTCGTTTGTTCTTTTCACCCCATCCCTCTCTGCCTGTATCCTGTTGTGTCTCGCTCCCCTCCTTCCAGACATCGACGAGTGCAGCACCAACGTCGACGACTGCCACAACACTCTTGCAACGTGCACCGACACGACCGGGAGTTTCACCTGTGCGTGCAACAGTGGGTACTCTGGGGATGGTGTCTCGTCTTGCACAAGTGAGTATGAGTGAGTGAGTGAGTGATTTCTCCGGCTGGTGAGTGTACTCGTTCTTTACTCTGTTCCTTCTTTCCCTCTTTTGCACTCGTGTTCGCCGTTCCTTGATCTTTTCTGCCTGCCTCCTCGCCTTTGTATCTTTTACTGTCTTTCTGAGTGTCATTCCTCAGCCATTTCTTCCCTCCTTCCTTTTCCCTTCCTCTCTCGTGACAGACATCGACGAGTGCAGCACCAACGTCGACAACTGTCATTCGGCCGCGGCGTGCACCGACACGACCGGGAGCTTCACCTGTGCGTGCAACACGGGGTACTCTGGGGGAGGGGTCTCTTGCACAAGTAAGCAGGCTACTAAGTAGGAAGGCTTCTGTTCATCGTTGAGTGTTCTCGAAAACAGGGAACGGATCCATGCGCTTTCGTTATCCTCCGCTTCCTCCTTTTCCTTTGAATCCTTTTCCATGGCTTCCTCGTCGTCGGTCTCGCTTATATACGACAAAGCAGCACAGAGAGCGAGCGGGTAGCGTGAAGAAAAAGAACGAGATGAAGAGGTAGAAGAAACGGAAGAAAAGATGAGGCAGAAAAGGGCACCAGAATGCTCGGAAATGCAGAACGAAGGATACAGGGTGGGGGGGAGAGATTGACATACCAAGACACCAAGAGGTGGCAGGCATCACTGACAGTAGAGATGCTTCCTCATTGCGTAAAGAAGATTGTGTCTCGTTGATTCTGTCCATTCTACGGATTGTTCACTGTGTCTGCGTGCCGATGAATCCTTTGTCAATTCACGCAAAACTGAATGAATGCAAAAAAGACAACGACGAGTGCACTGACGGCACCCACAACTGTGGAACAAACGCCGTGTGTTCCGACAGCACTGGCAGCTTCGTCTGCACGTGCCCATCAGGGTATGAAGGAAACCCAGTGGAATTTTGCGCAAGTAAGTCCGTTGAATCCTGCATGGCAGCAAAGCTGATCAGCCTAGGCGTGCTAAGTGCCAGATTTCAAGTTGACTCGAAAAACTGAAATGTCCATCGCGTCCAGATACCAACAAAACCTACCTGGGGCATGCGCCGGCGAGTTGGGAACTCCCACCCCCCTGCATCCACGAATTGGGCCGAAATTCTGTCCCCTTTCTGTTCAACAAATACCGAGAGGTAAGATGCCTTGTTGCAAGCTTACCGCGGTTGCTCCTGGTAAACAATTGAAAAGCACTCGGTGCCTCTCATATGCGTCTCTCTCTCTCTCTCCCTCTCTCTCTCTCTCTTTCTTCTTGCAGAGTCAAAGATTTGCGAAGACGCGACTGCGTGCGACAACAGCTGGCAGTGCGTCTCTTATGGCGAGTGTATGCAGCCCCTGGATGACGGGTTCTGCATTTGCTTTGGTGCGTACGGACTGAAGCCTTTTCTTTCTGTCACTTTGTTCGTGTGCTGTCATAACAAAGAATAATGCTGGCCGGCACTGTGCCTTTTGAAATCTGCGACCGCTGTGCGCAAAAATGAGTTGGGTCAATTGCCTTGGCTCTGGTTTTTCTCAAAACATGTTAAATTTACACAGCAGGTGCAGCCGGTTTGGAGTTGACTTTCTCTTCAGATTCTCTCGTAGCTTCCTAGCATCTGTTTGGTTCACGCTCACTCCCGTTTCTCCTCTCGATCCGCGTCCATGCATGCACCCGAAGCCCCCCCTGCCCGCATGCAAACATGCACGCAGAGGAAGACGAGTGCGCATCTGGAACGCACACCTGCCCCTCCATCAGCACCTGCGTGAACGTCCAAGGCGGTTTCTTGTGCAACTTTCCGGAGACAATCGAGACCACCTCACTGTTGGAGGAGGTGACGACGGACGAGGGGGCAGCTTCAAATGTCCTGACGATGAAGGTTAGCTGCAGGCACGATCGAGCTCTCAAGAAGTCGATTAGGCCCCCATCAGCCATTGAGAGAAAGAAATTTGCAGTCAGTAAATCAGTCAATTGGTCGTTCTGTCGATTGAAGTGCACAATGCAGGAGGGAGGAAAAGAAGACTTTTTCGAGGAGCGTATGCATGCATGTGAGAGAGCGACACAAGGCCCATCCATGCACTTACTTCACGCCTGCCTGCAGGCCTTGACAAACCTCGTCTCCTCGAAACTTTCTGTCGAGTCGTCTGGAGCAGAGGCCAAGCTGGATGCCGTCGATGCAGTCGCAGAGAGAGTGAGCAACACCCTTGCAGTTGCAAGAACAAGCGGGGCGCAGGCTCACGGTGGAGGAGACTGAAGAGGTGGTCAATGTTTTGGTGACTGCTGGGGAGGCCGTTTCGCAGGTGATTGAGGAGTCGGGAGGGGGGGATGCGGACAGCACAAATGTCGACGGCTCCTCGGAGCAAGTGACGAACGCGCAGACCAAGACAGCGTCAAAAGCAGTGCAGAAGGTAGGTAGACATCACCAGTTTGCCTTCATTGATATGACTGCCCCGCGCTTGCTTCAGTTCAACCTACATCAGAGGCAAAAGAGGGTACTGAGTGGAGGGCGACCGCTTACCGAGTGGGAGCGCGACTGCGTACGTGTACACACACGCGCGCGCAGAGAGAGAGGGAAGAGAGAGAGAGCAAGAGAGAGACTTTCACACAGACAGATGGGCAGGAGAGAGGCAGAGAAGCAGAAGAGAAGAAAAGGAGGGGAAGGGCTCACGGACTAGTGGGTGTGTGCCCGCCCCTCATGCAGGACAAAAGGACAGGAGGTTCCCAAAAGTCATTCACGAAAGAAATCTAGACACCTACGCCCTCTTCTCCTCTTACCGCTCTTTCTCTCTCTATGACTGCATGCATGCAGCTGGCTCAGTCCTGGAAGGCGAGCATCTCTCAGTCCACGACTCCCAGCCGCTCCCGGGCAGGCATGGGATCTCTCGGTACTCAGCTGCCCCTCCTCAAATCCCTCACAGCCTCCCTCAAGACCACCGCCTCCGCCGCACTAGTGGACGTGAGCGCTGAGGAGGCACGCCTGGAGGGGACAGCGACAGTATCAGCAGTGTCAGCTGAGGCCCTGGCGGAAAGGAAAGCGGAGCTGGACGCAGCAACGAATGAAGTGATCGCTACAGCTACAGAGACATTCGGTAGGTAGTGGCTGTTTTGGCTAACGTTCTGAACTGGTCAATTAATCCTACAAACAAATTCGTTGCATGTCTCTCTCGATCAAGCCGCTCGACACATGCATGACAGGCCGAAAGAGCTCTTCGTTCGTATTTATTCATTTAGACTCTTTCATCATAACCGAAGAAAAGTGCAGTTTTCGTTCATGCCAAGGCCTTTTTTGATGTTTTGGGGGTTTCATGTCTTTTTCTTTGTCTGCGATGACTTTTGTACATTCTTTCGCGTTACTATGTACCTGCGTCCGGCGATCTGCAGGGTCCCTGGTTCTGCAGCAGGCAGGATCTACGGGCTCCTCGGAGCTCTCTCTTGGAGACACCGGTATCTCCGTTGCTGCCACGGCGCTCGGTTCGCCAACGGCAGTTGCAGACGCCAGAGAAATCAGCGCCCAAGTCGGGTCGCTGTCAGTCGCGGTGCGGTCCCTTCCTTTGGAGGTCACTGAGCGCCTTCGGAAATTAGGGGGAACTTGTCGTGAAAGCAGTCAGCAGCCCGCTTTGGGTCTGATTGCGGTCAACTGGGGTGGGGATATAAGGGTTTATGGGGGGGGGTCTCGGGAATTTGGTGGGTCTCGAAGCGTCAGATTGATGTCCTGCGGGCAGGACGTTAGTGCCGAAATTTTTGGGTCAAGTTCGATCACTGTGGAGATGAAAGTCCCGGACGACGAATCGTCGGGGGGCGGGAGGAGACGGCGGCTGGGGAGACGGGGGGGGAGGGCTGAGGAAGACTGCGGCTCTTGGGAGTCGGAGGGCTGGACTGCCTCGATTTGCCAATCAGCAGCTGCAGGGGAGTGCGGGTGTACTGGGGAGGGTACTGGTTTGCTGCAGACAGAATATGGCTTCTTCGCCTCGGTCCTGCTTGATGTGGTAGCCAGTCCCGACCTTTCCGTTCTCTGGAGGTTCGAGAGCGCCTCTGAGGGCTTTTCTGCCGACAACCTCTCGCTCTGGGTGTTTTTGCTACTCCTCTTGGGGTTCATTTGCCATTTGATCACGTGAGTCAGTCGTGTGCGTGCTGACGTGCAACCAGTCTTCTCCTTGTTCGCATTTAGTTGCTTCTAGCGTCCTTCTGCTTTGGTGCTTTTTCTTTGCAATTTTCTGCCAGCCTCAACCTTCAACGAAACACCAGCTTTGCTGCATGATACCCCCATGTGCATATACACATCATGATCACATACATACATATATACATCTCTCTCTCTCTCTCTCGATGTGTGTGTGTGCGCGTGTGTGTATGTGTGTGTGTGTATATATATATATGTGTGTGTGTGTGTGTGTGTGTATGTGTGTATGTGTGTGTGCGTGTTTATGTGTGTGCGTGTATGTGTATGTGTATGTGTATGTGTGTGTGTATGTGTGTGTGTGTGTGTGTGTGTGTGTGTGTGTGTGTCTGCAGCCCCGTTGTGGCGGACTTTCGGTCTCCGACCTCTTCCCTCTCCCTTCTCGAGTCTTTCTATCTCTCCAACAGACCCGTGCTAGCTGCCGCCTGGGACTCTGCCCTCGTCCCTCGCTGGGGTTCTCTCAGGTTCTACTTACGTAGGCTTCAACAGATGGCAACAGACTGCGCCACAGTATCGGAGGGGAAGTACCAGCACTTCTTTTCCATTGAGGCCGCATATCCCCTCACGCAGCCACAGCAGCCACCAGAGTCGGAGCTCAAGGGAGAGGGGGAAGGAGGGACAGAGGAAGAGTCAGACGACTTGACAGATGTCGGGGGGCACATCGGCTACCGTCAGACTGAGCTTGTGTCGCTTCTCATGCGAGACGCTCTGAAAGTGCGCAAACAGATTCAAGTTCGATCCCTGCTCAGAAAGAGCTTCAAAGAACCTGATACCAGCGTGGTGGTAGTAGAGCCAGAGACCTGTCTGATCGAGGACCGAAATCTTTCAGCCGCACATCTGAGCTCCGAGCAGCCAAGTACCTTCCCACTGTGGGATGTTCGGGTGCCTCCTGCTCTTCCCGTCAGTCTGAGGTTCTCTCTCCTCTCCCGCTGGCGTCGCGATCTCCACGTGTTTCCTCTCGTTGAGGAAGGATGGGATCATATTGCAGCCGCGCGTTATCTAGTTCAAACAGGGGCTTTCAGAGAGAGGCTGGACAGGCTGGCCAGGCAGCAGGCCCTACGTTGGGCGCGCGCACGCGACGTTCTGCGTCGATGGCTTCGACAGCGCCGTGCGGGTGGGAGAAGAACAGAAAGGAGTCGGAAAGATCATTCCAGAGAAACTTTCTCTAACTTTGAAAGAAGGCTTGCCGATAGCACTGCTGTAGAAAGAAACTGCTCAGACTCCCATCAGGCGGGAATTCAGAAGAGCAGATTATTTTGGATCAGTTTACGCGGGTTTCTTCTGCCCTGGTCCTCCCCTCCTCCCACAGACTCGTCAGTCCGTAAAGTCCAACTGAAAGAATTTGGCCTAGATGCACCTCACCCGGGGGGGGGGGGACGGAATAGGGCGAGTTTTGATGAGAGCAGGAGAAAGCTGTTGAAACGAGGCAGCATTTCAGCACACCCCCGATGCTTACTGGAGGATGTGTGGACGTCTGTGCACGTCTCCGCACAGATGGAGGTGTCCCCTCGAGGCTTCCTCAAAGTGAGTCAGTCAGTCAGTCGTGCAGTCAATTTATCGTCTGGAGAGAGGCTTTCATGCAAGCATACTTTCAAGACGCGATGCATCTTTCCGTGCGCCTTTATCTGCCTGTGTCAGATTTGAATAGGTGTTACAAGAATGACGCCCCCCCGATATGATGTCTACCTGTATGTCTTGATGTGATAGATACATTCATTTGCTTTTTTGCTTGCAGATAACCAGCCGTAATTTGAGCCTCGATTCTCTCTCGAGTGCCATCCCTCCTCCTCTGTTAAAGCGATTCGGCCTCAGCGGGCCCCATGGCCGTTGTGAAGGTGTTGTGATTCCTCCGGCGTCCCTTGTTAAGACTCGACTTCTTCTTTCCCCATCCTCTCCAGCATCGCAGCAGAGTTTGCATGCGAGTGCATATTCATCTTTCGGGAGACGAATGGAGGTTCCTAAGGACGGCACAATCAAAGATAAGAGTGCAGAAGTTGCCACTCAATTTCTTCATACCGAATTTTGGAAGGGAGAAGAGGGACTGACAGACGCTGGTGAGAGTAAGAAGAAAAGAGAAACGACTCGAAGAGAACGAAAATCGTTGCGTTGGCAGAATTTGTTGACTACGCAACTTTCAGGTCCTCTCTCCGATAGACTGCCGTGGTTGGAGGAAGACCCGGCAGTATCTGTTCTTCGTCTGTTTGTCCGCTGCCCGAATAGCCCCTCTGGTATTGTGGGTCTGGACATTTCCCATGTCAGAGAGGTCAGAGGTACAGTAGCGGGGGAAGGGCCGAACGTTGAAGGTTTCAATTCTGCTGCAGGGGGGTCAGAATCATGTGATTCGCTTTTTGAAGAGGGGATTGATCTACTTCTCCAGCAGGGGATGGAAGAGGTGCTCGAGGAAGACTCTGTTCAGGAAATGACAAGGGGGGGGCGAGAGGGAGAGGGGCACATGGGAAGGTCCTCCAATTTAGGGAACAGCAACAGCGTCAGTAACAGCAGCAACTTGCATACAGTTCAGGAGCACGAGGTCCCCGGTCGCTCCGACGGGGACATTCCTGGAGAGGTGGGGGCGCGGGGAAAGGGGGGGGGGAGGGAGGAGGTAGAGGACTCAGTGAAGATGCAAGATCCGATTGCGGCCTCGGTAGCATGGAGAAGGCAGGGGCAGATGGGGGATGGGGGCGAAGGAGGGAAAGGAGAAAAGACAAAAAGCGATGAGGACCTGGTCGGACTCTCGATCCTCGTATTGGAAGGGGAGGAGCGTTTGCGTTCCGCTTTGCGTGCTCTTCCGATTTGGAAAGACTTGGAAAAACAAGTCAACGCCGATATGAGGAGGTCGGTTGCCTGGATGGTGACGGAAAAAAGTGCTCTCTCTCTCTCTCTCTCTCTCTCTCTCTCTCTCCTTCTATCTCTCTCTCTTGCTGTTGCGAGCAGACCGGCAGGCATGACTGCGATGGTTTCTTTCTCTCCTCCTCAAATGCTCTCGATCAATGACACGCGTGTAGATCTCTGTCGACCGATAGATTTGATGTTTGCACACTACCTTGTCTAGACGTTTCATGCACAGACCCGAATCGAAGTTTGACGCAAGCCCATGCAACACATACGCAATTCATCGTGTTCCCTCCATCCACTCTTTCCTACATTGATTGATTCATCAGTTGCTGATTTTTCCTGCCCCTCTTCGTTCGTTCGTTCGTTCGTTCCTTCCTTCCTTCCTTCCGTCTCTCTGGCAGGCTTCGTCTCTTCAGTTGGAGCGCCGGGTACCTGCACTTCCGTCTCTTCTTCTTCCCGCTCCTTTCGCTTGTCTTTGGAGCCGGTTCGCGTCGCTCTCCCGGAGTCTCTCGTTCTGTTCGTGTGTTGGAAAAGTGGACTTCGAGCGTTACTTGGTTGTTCTTAATCCTTCTCTTTTTCGGTGTGCTGACAACAGACGTTCCGATATTTGACAGTCAAATGACCCCCACCGAGTTTCTAGTCGCCACCATCAGAACTTTCAATGAGAACGCCCTCCTCGCCCTCGTCTTTGTCTACGCGTTCTCTCTGCCCGTCCGCTGGACCACCCAGGTTCTGCTGCACCCCCAGACACCCCAGATCTCGCTTCTGAAAGACCTGAGTCTCCTGCACCGGCGGGGAGAGACAATAGATGTAGAAGACATCAACACCCTCCTGTGGGAGTCCCCGCTGGGAGTTCCTGTCGTGTCCGAAAGAGCAAGAGGGTGTTGCCAGTGGCGGTGTTGCAGAAGAGAGACAACAGAAGGCCAAACACAATTAATTTCAACTTTGATGTCAATACTCCCTCCGTCCTACAGGCATAGAGAGAGGGTGGAAGGATTGGTCAGTTGGAGGCGACAGGAAATCTATCGCCAACTGGACTGCAATGGCGAAACTTTCAGACGGGAGAGGGGAAGAAGAAACAGTCACAAAGAGCCCAGCGCGATTGCTGCTGAGCGTAATGCCAGCATTTTCAGGGCGACAAAGAAGTGGATTCTGCCTGAGACCTACAGAGCCTTCTGGCTTCACAAACAAAAGAGACGCGAGACCTTCGGCTGTGTCTTCTGTCTCTTTTGGTTGTTGTGTTGCTTTTTTTACTTCGCCTGCTTTGTTCTTGTTTATCCGATCCGATTCTCAAACGTGATTGGAATGGCGCAAAGTGCTTTGGGTCTCTTTATTGTGAATGCCATCGTGCGTCCCCTGATCCTCGCAGCATTTGTTGGCATCAGCTGTAGCGTCCTTGTGAACATTTTTCACAGGCCTGACATCGCTCTCTAACATGGATTAGTGCCTTTCTGGATTTTCTAAAAGGCGCGAGGACGTTTCTAATTTTGGGAAATTGGGCATCGATCAGCACAAACTTTAGCGGCGCCTTAAGCAACGAGACGCTTTTTGTAAACTGGGGCGGTTGGTACACGGCGCAAGCGAATTCTCTATTTTTTCTTCTCTTTTCTATACGTCTGAGTGCAGAGAGCAGTACAGTGATAATTCCGACCCCTAGTAGCTAGGTGGAGCTTTCAACTCCCGGACAGCACATATAGTACTGCTATACGCTGCCAAAAAGAAAAAGAGAAATAAAATTTTTAAATCGTTCTTTTAAATGCTATATACTGCAGTGCTACGCATTCTTAGCTTTAATTAAGTTTAATCCTAGGTTTAATCGAGCGTGGAATCTCAATCTTAGAAAGGGGCGGATGCTATAGGCTGCTGATAAGAAAACTAGAAAGAAAAAGAGAAATAAGATGTTTAAATCATTCTTTTATGGACTTTATATATGTTCAAGCAAAGTATAAATGAAATGAAGGTTGCTCTTTATAGCTCAGAGGTTGACATGACGGATTATCAACTAGATAACCCCGGTTCAAGTCCTCCAGCCTAGGCATCATATCACAGAAAAAAAAAAGTCTCTAGAAAAACGAGTTATCTACTTTTTTTTTCTTTCTTTTTTTTTTTGTCTACAATACCTTGCAACACTTGTGCAACACCCGTGTAACAGCTGAACAACAGTTGTTTTAGACAAAAAAAAGAAAAAAAAAATCCCGATAAAGAGAGTTATTTACTTTTTTTTTTCTTTGTGATACCCCTAGCATCTAGCATCGATCGGCGATCGCGTTTTAAGAGCCTCAATGTTTTTTCAAAGAAGCGCAGCAAGCTCTAGAGCAAGCTACACCAAAAGAACTAATTAGCACAAGAATTATAAAATAATTGCACGATATGGAAGTCTTTTGGAAGACTTTCTGGAAGACAACAAAACATAAAATCAGATTATGGAAGTCGAGATAATTCAGGCAAAATCTTAGAAAGAAAAAGAATTAAAAGTGATATACAACTTGAGCTAGCTGAACGGCCTGAACCCTAGCCTGGACCAGATCAACTTCCCTAAGACTCTTGTAGACTACTAACTTAAAGTACAGGCTAGCTGGGTTGGCGTTAGGACACAAATAGTAGCTTCTACAACTTCCTAATGTTTGGGAGGGGAGTACTGCTAGAGAGAATGTTTATTGCTGGTCATTCTCCAAAAGAGACGACTAAGTGACAACTAGCTGGATGACAGATCTAGGTTTTTACACTGGCCTGAAAGTTGTCTGCGTTAGCAGCATAGAGCAGGCTAAGGCTAGGAGTTTATACGGATCGATGCTTTCTGTACGTGGCAGCACGTAGCAGTATGTGAGAAGTAGGCTGGTGGAAGTTTAGAATTAAGTACATAGTCAAGAGGTTCATAAAGGTCAGACTGTTTTAAATTCAAATTGAAGGTTCAATTCTATCAGCTATATATAGTCTATCAGAGTTAGATGCATGATCGAAACGTTACCAGCGTCGGCCCACCGCGGGCTGGGAGTGATCGAGATTTTCAATTTTTGAACGATCAAAAAACTTTCTCAATATTATTTAAAAGACCCAAGTCTCCGAATTTAACTTTTTTATTTTTGTATATTTTTATGAAATTCGACGCAGTTAAAATCGGCATGTGAGCTGCCGCATATTCGACATCATTCTGCTAAGTTTAATTTCTGTGCGTGGCTTGCCGCGCGTCAAAGTGAATTTTAGTGGAATAGGAATCATGAAGCTATAATATTTTTAATATACACGCCGCCGGCAAGGAGCTGCCATATACTGCGTCATGGCAATTTATGCGTACGCGCGCTTTGCATTTTTTTTTTGCTGTGCCGCTCATATGCCAGCGACTCCAAATCAGATCACAGCACATCTTTCTTTGTTGGTATGGGCTTCCGCGCTAGGCTTCCACATCTAGTATTCAGGTCAGAGCAGTGTTTTTTTGCTAGTGCTGGTGGTATTACCGCAGACACCAAGGAACACTGTAGGACACTCAGGCTGACGGCGACTGCAAGTAAATAAAGAGCCGCAAAGAGCCTAACTTTTGAAACTAAACCTCTAAACTGAACCGAATGTGACTGGGAGTCAACACTAAGTGACTAAGTGTCGCATCACGGCCTCTTGACCTCTTGATTAGGACCCTAACCTATATAGTAATCCGGCGGTGTAGTGGAAAAAAATTATATAGGTTACCCTAGGTATCCTAAGTATATTTTAAGATGTTTAAAGACTAAATCAATTCAAAACAATGCTTTAAAAAAATAATTGTGAACATATATGTTTGTTTTAGGTATGTTTACATATGTTTTTCATAAAATGACCGCGGTCACATCTCAAAAATCACATACGAATTTCACTATTTTTTTTTACATAAAAAACATATCATGTTTAACATGCATTTTTAAGCTTGTCTTAGCCTTTTCTGATCATTTCTAAGCAAATATATTTTTTTCCTACTAAACTGCTGAATTTGAGGTCCTAAACCAGTCAGGTATTGCCACTTAGAGTGCATGAGCACCGATGGTTGCATTATCACATGGAGCTATATAATTGCCTTGTCCGTGTGTGCCGCTGTCGTTGCACCAAATCGATCTACATGCATACCTGCGTCGCCTGCTGCACCGCCATACTGCATGCGCACGTCACAAAGCAAAAATTGATTTCCGTTATCTCGCGTTATTAGTTGATCGATTGAAGTGCTCCAGAGACTGATTTACTGCAGAGGCCTTCCTCTGACAGTTCTTACTCTCTAGTGAAACTGAACGATCACCTATATCGTCTCGGCTAGCAAAAGTAGGAACTCTTCTTCCTTAATCCCACCTTCATAGCTAGTGGTCGCTTAACGCTGTTAAAATAGATTACAGGCTATAAGTGTACAACCTGCTTACCGAAGGCAGGCAGAGCTCCTACTCTTGCTAGCCGAGACGATATAGGTGATCGTTCAACTCTAGGTTCAGCTTCACTAGAGAGTAAGAACTGTCAGAGGAAGGCCTCTACAGTAAATCAGTCTCTGGAGCACTTCAATCGATCAACTGACGACGCGAGATAACGGAAATCAATTCTCGCTTCATGATGTACGCATGCAGTGTGGCGGAGCGGCAGGCAACGCGGGTATGTATGTAGATCGATTTGGCGTAACGACGGTGACACACACAGACAAGGCAATCATATAGCTCCAGGTGATAATACAACCATTGGTGCTCACGCACTCTAGGTGGCAATACCTGACTAAACCACCCTATATTAGGCCACGTTGCAATAATAGTACTATATATTAAACAAAACGTAAGAAAATGTAAGAAAAAGCTTATTGAACAAAGACTAATATGCATGTTAAAATTTATTCTCCCCCCCCCCCCCCCAAATTAATATGATGATTGGAAGTTTTGTTATACATGCCGCGTCCCCATGTAGTTAGTTAGTTAGTTAGAGGATGCCTAGCCCCAGTTGGAGCACTAAGCTCCCGGGCGGCACATACATACATGGTTATTGTTTATTAAGTGGTGGATCTAGTCTTTAAGCCTAGTTATAGCTCAAAATGTTTAATGTGACGGCCGGAAGCAAGCTTGCAAACGGCGCCGGAAAGCATCTGGAAAGTAAGAAAAATCGTAAATACTTGATGCACGCTTTTCGTATGCACCTTATATAGCTGGTTGAAACTGCAGAAATGTTAGGAAAGGTATGTTCGTAGTCGTGGAAATTGTTTGGTCTAGTTGTTTGGTAAGTGTCTGTAAGTGTTCCCTAGGGCTCTGCCTCACTTTTCGGAGTCATGGTGGTTTTACCTAGGGTTTTACCTCAGGCACACTCTCAACATTTTGATTCACTCAGCTTCGAATTATGAATAATAAGAGAAGCCGCTTAGACATCTTGACTAATCTTGATGCTTGACAAAAGCTGCTGATAATTTGTTTTTTATTCGTATAAACTTTAGTGAGGCTTAGACAGGCTTTTCGTTACTTTTTGTAGACTCGTACATTTAAAAACATTTCTGTATAGATTTTTTACCTTTAAAAATATTTAGACGCCGGGGGCGATTGATGAGTGGAGCTTTCCGGGACCTTTTTATGGTTTTTCACTTTTCTAAGCCAATTCAGAACATATGCAGACTTTCCGGGGCCGTTTTTTGACTAAAACTCCATACATCGCGTGCATCTGACGCAAGCAAGCTTACGAACGGCCCCGGAAAGCAAGAAAAATGAGAGGCCCCCCGCGGGAAAAGCCGTGGAACCCCCCCTCCCCCGGGAAAAAGGCCCGGGGGTATTAAAAACCCATCTGACGCACGCTTTTCGCAAATTCAGCCTTTCGGGTCGCGTTCCGGGGCCACCCATCTGACTCACGCATGCATGGCGACGGGTTCACGCTTTTCTGGACCATTTGGGCGGGATCTTTCCGGGGCCTTTTTTTGGCGAAAGACATTTCTGTTTTGTAAGTGCATGCCCCCCGCTTCGCTTTCCGGGGCCATGGGATTGCATATATGGGCTCTAGCTGTTGCGTGATGTTGCGTGTGTCATCGGAAATCGAGGCCCGGGTGATAAATGGTGACAAGAGGGTGACAAGGGAACGTATTGTACGTCGTACGCACAAATATCGATGCATGAGAGAAGCTGAATCACTTGATTAGCTGACCCAAAGCCCAGGAGTTCCCTTCTCTGCGCTGTCAAACTGCCTCTGTTTTCTCTCTGTGCCGAGAGAGACCGTTCCTGTATGTACCGTTACCTCTTGCGACATCTCTGATTTTTTTCTCTTCCTGGCAGTTGCTGACAGGCAGACCAAGCTACTGACTAACTAACTGACTGACGAACTAACCAACTCACTGCACTTACTAACTGATTAACTAACCCAGCGAGACGGGAAGTCGCTCTGAAAATGTTGCGACGTCTCGCCCTTCTTCTCCTCTGGGCACTGAGTTCAGCCCCAGAGGAGGGCACTGCTCTGAGACGAGAGGACCACTCCGTTGCCATGCTCCCAAATGCCGAGCGTCCAGACAACGAAACAAGTCTCGGTCCGTGCCTCGCCCCCCTCCTACCTGCAGAGCTTTGCTGCAAAAAAAGTGTATCCAATGGTTGCATCCCATGCCTCGTTTGTCTGTTCTGCTCTGGTGGGTTGCAGAGATCCCTGAAGCGATCGGTAGCGACGTACCGCCCGACAATCTGAAAAATGGGGAGGGGGAAGTGGCGCTTGAGGAGGAAGGAGGAGCCAGTGAGGGCTTCAGTGACGAGGAGACGGAGAAGGACGCGGGCGAGTTCCTCGAAGAGTCGGAAATTCCCCCTGAGGTTCTCGACAGCCTCGCGCGGCAGCAGGAGAAAGACGGCCTCGGAGTCCTTATGGAACACGACAACTCCAGCATTGCTCTTGTCACCGAAGAACAACAGGGAAGCTGTCAGTGACCTCAGAAAGGAGAAGAATTGAGACTACACACGAAGCTTCTCCCGTGCATCTCCCCCCTGTCGCCTGTGCCTCCCCCGCCTCTCTTCTCCTTCCCTCCCTCGCTCGCTCGCTGCCCCCCCCCCCCCC